>APFE030232840.1:64414-87762 GCA_000404065.3 Pinus taeda | reverse complement strand
ATGAATAAACTTTTTAATTCTCATCATATTGAGAGCCATGCCATGGGTGTTGCCATCAAGTACAACATCTGTAACATATAATCATACCAGAAACATAATGCCAACAGTTGGGAACAGTTGGGCCATGTGAACTAACAGGTAATCAACAGGTAAAACCCATTATCTCCGCCTGAAATTAAGGAGATTTATTTTTTTTAAGTGTTTTTAAACATATACGCGGGTTGGGTATACACAGACCCGTGTATACACGCGTTTAGCTCAGGGAAATGTTGCGTATAGGGAATAAAACACTGCTTTTTTAAATTTGGGACCACATTTGGAAGGAGGGGTTGCCCTAGGCCATGAGTGCAGCATCACAAACCTCAAGAGTGAGATTTGGAGCTATAATAGGAAGAGATAGAGAGGAAGGCAATATTTTATTCACAGGAAGAAGGGACTAGAGCAAAAGCATGGGATGTCAGAGAAGCCATGAGAGCAATGAAAGACATCGACATAGATTGAGTTGCTTAGAGGATGAGTAACACTTTTAGTAGGGGGGTGATTATAAGGCTCATCATTGGGTAAATATATGGACCTTAATACACCTCCAAACTTATTAAAATCATCTCTTCTCATAATTCCTTACATGTTTTAATTATATTTTTCTTAATGAGATGAGTAAAAGTAAGATGTTATGTCTAGTGGTCTAATGTGCATTGATTGCATGTTTTTGGGAGAAAATTGTGGAAAATTATGGCTAATTAAGGTGCAGGAAATCGAATGAGATAAGAGGAGAGATTATAGGATATGGATCTTCCTCATTAAATTCTCACTCATTCGAAGATCCCTCAAATAAATCACACTAGTTCGGAGTTGCGGACAGTTGAGGCATGAGGATCATTGGCAGCCAAGCTAGTGATAGTTAAGAACCAATTTATCTTGAGATTGGGAGCCAAGCCTCCCTTGATTTAAGGAATTTTTTGGCAACTTAAGTTGTATAAATAAGGAGGCCTAGAGCCTCATTAGGATTCTGATTTTTTATGCAATATGATTAAGCACTTTCGAGTTGAAGGCTTGTGACAAAACATTGTTATGTATTTTACTGATATGTTAATGAAGATGAGCATTTCCTTGATCCAGCACTGTGTTGACTCAGAGGGATGAAGCTCTTGGGTTAGGGCTCAACCTTAGCAGCTGAGGTTCCTCTTACTGTACTTGTATGCTTATGTTACTTCATAAATTACTTGTTGAATTGATTTTGGCAGTGTTACATTACAACTATTGGTGAATTTGATTAGTTTGTTTCCATTTGTGCATATGTTTAACAGTAGCTTTAGAGAGATAAATAAACACCAAAAAGGATGATAACATAAGTATCTTTCCTCATTCCTCTCTTCAGGGACTGTGGTTTGAGGGAGAACTCTTATTTAGCCAAAAAAGCAGGATTCTATTTCTTATGAAATTGTTAGCATCTTTTAGTTTTCAAATATAGATTGTAGTTGTCATTTCTTATATCTTAGGCTTTGTATTAGATTTCATGGTGTGTTCACAATAGTTGCAAGTATTTCCATCCATGGACTAGGCAAATGAATGACGAAATTCTGTTTTCTTATGTTGTTGGAAACCTTCCTTATTTTGACATGATTTATGGGTAAATGCCAACAATGATGTGTATATTGTAGGAGTTTCAGTAGTGTAGGAAGACCTCATATCAGCAGCCTCAGCGTAACCTCACCCATCCATTATCTCCAAAAGCCACTAAATCCATAATCCGAGTTATCATTTCATAAGGACAACTTGCCATGCTTGTTGAGCAAATCCAACCATCATACAAACTTTGTTTGAGTTCTGAGGGATTCCTAACCACTTCCATGCCTTATTCCTTCCACGACTCACCTTCCCTAAGCCTTATACCACTTCCCAAATCACTCCTCATGATTTTAGCCTATTTCTGTAGGAATACAAGGGATCCTGTAGGTGAATTAGGACATCCTATAGACATCTTGTAGGACAACCTGTAGTGGCCTGTTTTGAGGCCGATTGTGAGAAATGTGTCACCAAAGATAGGACAATACCCCTACTTCCCTCCCAAGCCATTTAACCCATCACAACCATATCTCCACACCTAACCCACCTACCATACAATCAAGAAGAATGAGCATTCATGTCTTTACAAAAAGACAAAAAGAAAAGGTTGTTATTCTTATTCATATGCACAGCAGTTAAGTGTTTGATTAGATCAGATTGCATGCTTAGGCTAGTTAGGGTTTCACATGTGTTAACTTAGAATTATTCTTAAGCAAGGTATATTAACAAATACCTAGATGAGTGGTGTGTTTTAAGCATCTATTTCATTCTTTCATTACTGCAGTAGGAAGCATTTCAATTCTCTCAATTAGGGTAAAATTCTCCTTTCTCAATTGGTAATCAAAATTGTCAACTTTGTCCCCAAAATACCAAGTGGGCCCTATAATGGACTCATTTGACTTCCTAGATGTGTATAAATATAGCGAAACTCATCCTAATTTGGATCATCACAAGAAATTTTGTTTTTTGTGCCAACAAGAGAGATAAAACCAATGAAGAAGCCAACTATAAGAGTTGAAGTCAAAACAGAGAAAAAAGTCAAGAAGAAAGAAAAATCTACCACACATGAAAATTTTTTCCCTAGTTTCTATCACACATGTGATATTTTAGGTTTTTGAAGGGGCCAAAAATTTCAAAAGTAATTGTAAGTCTGAAATTCTGTTGCAGGAGGGGAAGGGGGAATTAGAGTTTGACCAAGGTTTAAAGAGGTTCGACTATCATTGACTTGATTGCATTTGACTTAGGTGTAGAACGATAGAAGGAGGGTTGACTTGGGTCTTGTGGGAGGTCTTGGTCTTGGATTTTGTGTCTTGGATTTCTCACTTTGACCTAATTCTATAAGAAGAGAAGAGTTTACTAGGTTTTTCCCCTTGTGGAGTTTTGTCCCAGCTTGGAGCCTATATCTTATATTCATTATCTTCTTGTGATATTCATTTTTATGTTTTAGTAATTATTTGATGAAAGAGAACATAATAAAAGAAATAAATAGCTAACTTACATTCACAATCAATTATGAAGTGAAATCTACCCTAAATGATTTCCCTAGTGATTTATAAATACCTTGTTGGTTTGGAAATGCATGATACTAGGTATGTCCTTGGAAAGGAGCACTTGTTGACACGTGTGCAACTCCTCCTAAAAGTCTCACATTAGGAGGGGCTTCCTAAAGGAACATTGGAAGGTCTTGTACTCTGTGATCTTGAGCATTTTGTAACCTGATGTCCCTCTGTGTAGCAATTTGTACACCAAACTTATGGACAATAAGGTCTTGCAGTAGTTACCTCTCTCAATCTTTTAGTCAGAACAACAATTTGATTCTGCAAGTCATTCAAAGAAGCATCAGTGGAAGTAAAACTCAGTCTAAAATTACTAGGATATTCCATCATAGCATAAATATTCAATGTTTGTTCTAAAGCTTCTTGCAAATTAGTGATTTTTTCTTGCATTATAGGTTGTTATACAATGTTTTTTCACACTCCCTGTCGTGTATCCAAAAATGATGAAAGTTGTTAGTCTTTTCACCATGAAACATATTCAGAAGCATCCCTGAAGAAAAGAAGAAAAACTTGCTTTAAAATATTTCTGAGGAAACTTTTCAAAACCTTGTTTTCAAGATCAGTGCATTTTACATCATTGGGGACTCATGTTGGTAACTTGTTTCACTATACTGACCTAGTGCTTCCAGCGCAGCTTTTAACATGAAAGTTCATATTGAACCTCTTCAAGCAGTTTTTCCTAAAGTGGAGGAGAAGCTTCTCTTACTAGAAGTCTCCAGAACGACGAGGTGGTTATAAGTGAAGAAGGATTAGAATGAGATCTCTTATTATTGGTCATTGATCCTACTTTCATGGATCTTTCCCTTAATATATGGAACCTATCCCACCTTTTATGGGTCCTTAACTCCCTCTCCTTCCCTATAAATTAGATCCCTTCTATCCACAATTGGTTGGCTATTGCTTGGTTGCATTCCTAGTGTTGAACTATGCCCAAATGTTACCCATTTTGCTAAAGAGAAAGGAGTGCTTGAAGCTTAAGGCTAGGACTTGGAAACTTGCCTAAAGGAGACTTCCAACATCAAGGCTTAAGTGGTTGTAATGATCCTTTTACCGTCTATTAATAATACACTATGTGTTTTCTTTCCATAAATGTGTCAATCTTTGCTCATTTAGTATAACACTCCTTCATCTATTATATGGTTTATATTGGAATGGTTTTTTCTATGTGTGTGTTTCTTGTCTCCCCGTGATTTTCCTTGCAAGTATTCATCCATAATGGATAAAAGGAGATTGATCTTGGAAGTGGAAGAATCAAGGATGACACCGACAAACGTTAGTATCAGAGTGAGGTAGGTCATGTATCCTCCTTTGTGTTTTTTGGTATAAACTAGGAAATTTTTCACATATTTCTCTTTATTTGTTGCTAGATCCTCTCATAGCACTAGAGGAATCATTCATGTCCACAGAAAGTATTACCTACACAAAAAATGGCGACTTCACTAGGGATCTTATAACCCTTCAAACCTCCTTTAGTTTGGCCAACCTCATAGTGATCTATAATTTAAGTTAATTATGGGTATGAATTCTGAGTAGTATTCCCTTTAGAGTGTCAAGTTTGGATCTCTCTTTGAGTCTATTCTTATTTTCATAATTCTTTCTTGCCAAACACGTTTTATCCAGAAACAGTCACAGTCCCAGCGTGTTTTTTCCATGACAGTAGCGTTGAAATCCCTGTCAACGTGGGTTTTCCACGTTGATCCATGAAACTCGAGAAATTTTAGGGTTTATATCATAAAGGTCTAGTGTGTCCTGAACTCTGAAGTGTCCTCCTGCTCTGTGTTCTTTGAATTTTCCATAATTTTGGTTGATTTCTTATTGGCTTCAAAAGGCCATCCCATTGTTTGAAGTAGTGAAAGTGAACCTTGATTGAGTCTTTACGCATTTAGGTCAATTGGATTTATTGTTTTCTACTTTCGTGTGTGTAAGTAACATTGATTTGTTATTGATTAAAGCATTATTAGTTCTTTTGGAAATCATAAAAGAAACCACATTTGCATTTGCTTAGCTTTCATCTCAAAGTTTACTTTTATTGCATTAGATTACATTGCACTGAAAATTCATTTTCACGATTATCATTTATAATAGATTATGTTGCTTAGTGTTGAAAGTTGAAAAGAAGTGCATTATCATTCAATGAAAAGAAAAAGAGAAAAAAATCATGTAGGTGAATTTTAGTGAATTGAAATCCATTTTACTTTTGGTGGGTGCATTGGAATAGTGAAAGTGAAAGATCTAGTTAGGAAGATTTGTTTGTTGCATACTTGGTTGTTGTATCAATGTTTTAAACTTATTCCTTGTTAGCACCTGGATTGAACCTCAGGCTGAAGAAAGGCAATGCCAGGGTAACCACAAACCATGCTTATCCAAGTAGCTAGCCCTACTAGGCCAGGAGAGGCCTCTGTCTGTAAGGATCTTAGCCAAGATTACTGGATCAAGAAAATAATATTAAGCTAGGTATAGTAGCACAAGGTCTGATTTGATTTGAAGGGGTTTTGCTAGATCAGGAGGAGCCGGACAGTTTGGGCAAGGAAATTAGGTCAATATTGCAGGGTGTTCGATGGGGAAAGGTAGGTATGAAGCTTAGCACTCTAGAGTTTGATGGGTGAGGTGATTCAAGACTAGTACGAAGCTCGGAAGAGCATGTGATCATCATGGATCCTTCCTAAACTGTAGAAAACATAAACTATGAATATTTTCCCAAAGAAGAGCATTAATGTTATCGATTATGCCTATCAACTTGAAAACATCCACTTAGAAGAAATGAAATGATTAATGAAGTACACAAAACATTTAAAAATATGATCACAAGAGAGGAAACTGAACTAAACACCATACCACATGGATCCCAAAGAAATAGCTGCAATTTTTTATTAATCTCTTGCTAAACTAATACAGAATGATGTTCTTTCAAAACCTAAGCATCCAGCTGAGTCCAACCCTCTAAAATGAGAAAAAAGAAGAATATATAGACATTGTTTCAACCTCCTCCCATCCTCACAGGTCGAATCCATAAGATGAGGAGTTAATCTAGCCAACACTGAACAAAAACCTAGAATCTAGGCATCCTAACAATTTGCCTCTAAAAGTGAGTAAACTGATTCATTTTTGCTCAAAATGACTTCTAATATAATGAATCTACCCTCTACTACTAATTATCCATCATATTTACAATCCAAGTCATCATTTACATTAGTAAAACATTCTCCATGAGAGAAAATCCATGTTCACAGTCAAAACACACTGAAATGGCAATCCTGTGCAAAATTTGTCCTACGCGGAGTGCCACTTTCAAGTCCCTTTTGGAGGCCTTCCTAGCATCCAAATTGATCTCAAGATAGCTAATTGGAAATATATTCAAGTTGAAATTCGAAAAAATTTGGAATTTCTTCATTTGAAGCTCATTTGACCCATCAAAAGTGGATTCTCCCAAGACTGCTTTTGTGTCTCCAAAAAGTGGTAGAAAGGTCATTTTTGGGGTGTTTTTTAACCTTTTGGTAGACCAGTTCTGCTCCAAAATCTTAGCAAATGCATAGGGTGCATGTACTCATTACTCTAAATCCAAAAATGCAAGACACTTTTCCATTCATTGTCCCTAGGAAAAGCACAATGCCAGTGGTGTTGCACGTAGAGCCAGAATTCCTGTGTTAAAATTTCCAAAATTTGCCAAAGGCAAAAATTATTCCAAACTTGATCAAAATTGGTGACCAGCACCATCATCAAGCATCTTGATTAGCCAAGGAACATTAAGCAAGTAACCTAAGCCTATCCTCCTCTTTTTTTCCTTTTAGATCTCGTCTTAGCCTTGCTTACATCTGTTTGATCCTTATATTGCAAATTTTGTTCCGGGTCCTGTAGTGGTAGGCCATGTGCCTGATGATTTGGTTATCTATATTGGCCCTTTGCAGTAGATTTTCTAAGTGAAAATTTACCCTTTCAAGCCAAATTTCTCTATCACGATCAATTTCCTTCTCAATTGGAGTCAAAGTGACGGGTGCTTCTTCCTCTTGCATTGCTAATTTATCCTTGTCACCTTGTATTTTTATCCTAAGAAGTTCCAGCTCCATGAAGACCTTCTTATCACTCAGATTCTTTTTCTCTTGTTCCAGATATGCAATGACATACTTGGCTTTCTCCAAATTGTCCATCAATGCTTGGATTTGAGCCTCTTTCTCCTGTATGATGATGTTTTCTTTTGTTGCTTCATCCTAAGCCTCAAAATCTCTTTCCTCTTCATCATCAACATCTTCCACCTGAATCTTTTATCTCCCTTTATGCATTTGTTGCACCTATACCTGTTGTGTTGATGAAGAAGGCAAAGCCCCTTCCACACCCTGTGGAGCAAGAATTTGCCTATGAGTTGATGAAGAAAGCAAGGTCCCTTCCACACCAAGTGGAGCAAACACTTGCCTATCAACCTCAAACAATTTTCTTGTGCCCCTCTAGTATGTCTTGTATGTCTCAGGAATCTCAATGGCTTTAGCCTCTTTGACCTTCTCATCTTTCTTTACCTGAGTACTACTAGAAGGTCCTCCTGATTCTTAAGACACTGGTGGAGGAATTTGAGGACCCTTGAAGATGCCGTGGGCAATGAATATCTCCTAGGAGATGTTGAGGAGTTTAAGATGATGAAGCACAATCATCTTGATCAAGGAATAGTGGTAGAGACTACTCATATGCTAGGGGTATCACTTTTTCTATATAAAGTAGGTAATCTTATCAATGTTCCTGAACAAGAAATAAGGTATGTTCAACATCCTCACCCTGGTAAAATGCATGAGAAGCCTGATGTGATGGGTGTACAATCTAGAAAATCTACCCTCACAAGTGAAATATTTCATGATGATTTTCATCATGGGGGCATACTTTTCTTCAAGGAACCTAAAAGGAAAAATCCTCTTTTTTTCATTTCTGCACATAGGTTTGATGTAGGGCTCATAATAGTGTTCATCTAGGTCCTATGCCTTATACCATTTCCTCCCACATTTGGAATCTTGGTTGCATCCACAATGATGGAGGGTGAAATTGTGCATGTCACCCCAACAAGAGTCACCTTGTTGTCACGAAGATTGGCTACAAAAATCCTAGTGAGCTTAGGATGGCGTTGAACTCTCTCCATCTGCTCATAGAACTCATAGCAGCCGAGATTCTTGAAACAAGTGATAGCCAAATGAGATCCCTGCAACTCTCTGAGGTTTGATGGCTCTTCCTTAATAATTTTGCCCCCCTTGTGCGGTTTTCTCTAATGTCTAGGTCTACCTGCTCAACTGTCACTGCTAGTGTTTTCCTCCCCATAATCTCTATCTCCTTTGTCCATGTTTGCATGTTTCGAGGCTGTGCACTCCTAGAAAAGGGATGGAGGGGATAAGTAAGAGTGATTAGGAATAGGGCAAGGGGAGTTGATCTTGCGAGGTATTTGGTGGACTAAGCAAATATGAAAATGAGTGGGAGGGTGTAAACCATGAAAATGAGGGAGAGAGGCTAGGGTTTTTAAGGTACTACTTTAGGGATGAAGGAAAAAGGGATATGGAGTGTTATGGAGTGATATGGTGAGGGTTTTATGGTTTAGTGATAAGTGATGGGAGGAATAATAGGGGTTAGGGATTTTTATTCATAAATAAGGGAGAGTCTAGCGTTTTACATTTACCATGGAAAATTATCCTCAAATGCATTAATTGAAAACCAATGATGAATTCAAGGAACACACTTACTTGTTTGAGGGGAAGGGAGACAAATTTGATGTTTTTTAGGTGGCATGAAGTCATTTGGCTCTTGCAGGTCCTACTCGCAGTGCCTCCTACAAGTGCGCAACGCCCTTCTCTACGCGCAACGCCATTGTTTTGTCCACTAAGAAAACTAGCCTACGCATAGCACTCAATCCCTATGCACAACACTCGAACTTGAACACACAGTGCCACCTCCAACTTCCCTGTGCGTAGCGCCAATCTCCCTAAGCGCAGCGCCACTTCTCCTTGGCCAAGAACTTGCTCAACTTCTCCTCTTTCCTTCAATTTTGCCTTCTTCTTTGACAAATAAGAAAGATAGGCTTCAAAATGAAATGTGACATCTTATATAGCAGTAAATTTTGATTTTTCATTAGAAAAACCAACTTTCTAATGTTCTGGACCTTTTCCAAATCTTTGTTTTAATGCCTTTTCTTCATTTTCCCGTTTCAAGTGGATGATGCTCAATTTGAACTGATTTTTGCAGTGATTCATCATCTTGTAGCAAGGATATATGCTTGGTGTAGCTAGGATCATTTATTACATAAAGTGACTTAAATTACATAAAAAAATATAAATTAACCTAAAATACTATGTTTTCATCTCAAAAAAACATGTTTTTGAGATGAAAATTACGTTAGTGAAAAGATATATTTGTAAAGTGACCATGACTTACTAGAAATCACTCTTGGTTTATTTATCATCCTAATACCCTTGTTGCCCTTTATTTACACTTTTAAATCATGCTTTTGACCTTGGAAATGAACCCTAAAACCTAATGAAAACATGCCCTAAGACCTAATGGAAACATGATTGTTTTTTACTCTAAAACTATGACTAAATACAACCTAGAGATGGGTCAGAAAATGTACTTTATGAGGAAAAATTTGGTCTAAGGAGATGATAACCATCAGTGGATCAACTTGTCATGACCTAATGAAATGATGCAAAATTTTTAGTATGAGACCCCTAAATGAAAATGTAAAGAGAAAATTTGATCCTTGATGGAAGGATGCAGATATTGACACTAACATTGGCCTTATTGGGGATGGAATCTCCTTGGAGGTGTCAAGAACACTGTAGAACAAATGCCTAGCTGATTGGGCCAATATGGTTAAACAAACAAAAGACTGGAAAAACCCCTTTTTTACAATTTTGAAGAATAATGACTCAATACAAACTGAAAACTGACTCATAACCGACTCTAAACTGACTCAAAACAAAACTAACAAAACTTAACACAAATAATATAAGCTTTATGACCTTCTCTTCAAGCCCCAATCTCAGATGACATTGTACTTGAAATCTTGCAAGGAAAAGGAAACCGGAATATATAATGACGATGAAGCAACTTCAGGGAAAAAAATCAAAAGTAATAGTGTTTCAGGAGCCTACCATTCACTGGTCCTCCTGAGAATTCTTGACCATCCATTTCCTTTAACAAAAATCCATTATGTCCTCAATAGGCTGAGATTTTATACAATCCTTTCCATAGATTGTCAAACTTATCATGCTTTCCTTTTTCTTCATTTCACGCATCCCATCGCAGCACTACATCTTCCAACTGAAACTTTTATGCCTTGGTTTTGCAATCATAAATCTTCTTTATCTTCTCTTGTAGCCATAAAGTGTTTTGAAAAACCTCTTCCCTTGTTTGCTAAAGCTAAATCATTTGATTAATCCTGCGTTGAATATCATCCTCTTTGTTGTCGGCTTACTGTAATAATCTCATGACTAGGACTACAAGTTATGTGGGAAACACTGTATCAGTACATAAACCAACTCAAAAGGTGACATACCTATTGATTTCTTGTTGCTCACTCTGTCGGGCCACAAGGCATTGACAAGCTTTTGATGCCAACTCTTTTTGTTTGCCTCCAACATTTTCTTAATAATATCCACCAAGGATTTATTTGACGACTCACTAGTCCATTTCCTTGTGGGTAGTATGTCGTGGAATGACCCAATGTGATATTGTACTTATTGCAAAACTTGACCATCCTTTTTGACTTAAATTTTTGTGCTTTATCTGTAATAATCTTGTGAGGGCAACCAAAATGAGACAAGATATTAGACTCTAGAAACAAAATAATTATCGTGTTTGTAGCTTGCCTTGTCGGAATGGCTTCAATCCACTTGGTAAAGTAATCGGTAGATGTCAAAATCCGTATGTGTTGTGTTGATGATGTAGGATGAATTTCTCCTATGAATCAAGTCCCCACTATTGGAAAGGTGCATTTACTTCAACTGGCTTTAGAGGAAGAGGAAGCAGCTTCCTTTTTCCCTAAAAAATTGACATTCATTGTAGCTCATGACTGTCTTATATAAATCTGAAACCAAAGTTGGCCAATAATATTCTGCTCTCAACACTTTGTTAGCTGTGGTTTTCCAAAACAATTGACCGCCACAATCTCCTATATGGAAATCATTCATTATCTGCTGAGCTTCATCTTCAACCAAACAATTAAGAACAACCCCTCCTAGATCTTTCTAATAGAGAGCACTATTTAAAATGCAGAATTTTGTAGACTTTACTTTTAGTGATCTACCTTTACTTCTTGACATTCCAGGAGGCGACGAAAGATGGTAAAGAACATATATTATATCGAATAACAAGGTGATTTGAGAAACATCTCTGATACCTGAATGAGTGTGCCACCATCTTCATCATCTGACATTGCTGCAATGATATTTATGTCTAGAGCATGCAAATTTGATTCAGCCATCAGTTTTTCCAAGCCTTGTCCTTTGATCAATTTGGTAGGCTTAATCTCAAGATCATACTCTAACATTGCTGCTATCCACTTACCTCTTCTTCCCTCCAAATCAGTTTGCATGAGAAGATCTTTGACAACTGTGTTAGGAACATATGCTATGGTATGTGAATGTGAAATGTAATACTTCAATTCCTTTATAAGAACCAGAGCTTGTTTCCCAATGATCTTGTAGTGCAAAGCAGCATCTCTAATAGTCTGATTGAAAAAAGCAATGGGTTGCTCCACTTGATCCCTCTTTTGTATTAACACTACAGCCATACTGTGCTCAGATGCAAATGAAAATATAGTAAAATCATGAGTATAACTAGGACTAAACAAAAATAGGGTTGTGGTCAAAGCAAACTTTACCAAGTTGAATGATTTCATAGCATCCTCAGTCCATTTCATAGTGTTGTCCTTCTTCAACATATTAGTCAACTCATGCAAATGCTCTGCCAAATTTGGTATAAATCTACGTAAGAAATTCATCTTACCATTGAAAGCCTAAATCTCCTTTTTGTTGCACAAAAGTCTATTTGTTGGATTGCCTCCATCCTTGAAGGATCAATACAAATACCATCTTTGGAAATTATATGACCGAGGAGTTTACCTTCCTTTGTGGCAAAAAGACTCTTCTTCGAATTTAAAGAGATTGTGAATTTCCTACATTTCTGAAAAACAACCCTTAAGTGGTGTAAATGCTCATAATGAGAACCAGAAAAGATTGTCAAGTCATCTAAATAGACTACCAAGAAAACATCCTTCTCATTAGTGAAAGCTATGTCCATTTCCCATTGAAAAGTGGCTCTGGAATTCTTCAACCCAAATGGCATATTGACATACTTAAAAATTCCCCGTGGTGTTGTGAAGGCAATTTTGCTTGGTCTTTTTCATCCACCAAGATCTGATTATAGCCTGAGTAGCTATCTAGTAGTTACATCCGTGATTCTCTAACTACTCTTTGCAGAATATAGTCCATCTTAGGAAGAGGGTAATTATCCTCCAAGGTTGGTTTTCTCGCCACATTATCTTGATCAAATAGCTCCTCTAAAGGTATGAGACCTCTAGGAATAAGAATATCCTTCAGTTGTAAAACCTCCATCTGATTCACCTCAATGTCTTGTTCATCAGAATCACAAACATCATCAATGAAAGAATTCTTAAACTTCCCTTCATTCTGCAAAAAGGCATTAATTTCATTGTCATCCCAAAAAACTTGTCAATATCTCAAATTATCAGGAATAGTAGGCCTATGTTTGACATGAATTTCAAATTTATTGATAGAATTCATTGGAATCTTCAAATTGCTTGCTGTGGTGGTGAGTGAATCAACAATGATGTTTTGACTTCGGGGCACCGCTATCAAGGTGTATTCCGAAAAAATCTTCAAAATATCTAGAACTGCATTCCTATAGGATCTCATCCGTGGATGCTTTGCTTGATATTCTCCTTTTACTTGTTTAATCACCATAAATAGAAATCCTTTTTGCACCCAGTTTTTTCAAAAATTTTAGACCTATAGTCAATGCCTCATATGCCACTTCATTATTAGAGCAATCAAAAGCTAACTTGTAGGAACATTCTCTAACATTTCTTGGGACTTTGTAAGGCTAAAAAGCAAGGCTTAAAATCCAAATTCCAATATCGACACCATCTTTACCCAAAGCACCGTCGAATTCCATGTTCCAAAGGTCGGCTTCATCTTCTAGATGTTGGAATTCTGCTTTATTTTCAACCTTACCTTCACTGATTACTTCATTTTTCTTGCTCTTCACTGACCTTCTACTGCTGTGTAGGCTGCTCAGAAGAAATTTCTATTTTTTCTTTTTCTTTATTAAGAACTGCTCTAAAATTCTCGAAAATTTCTAGTACATCATCTACCTCTACAAGTAGAATATCTACATCATTCAATCTACTATTAAAGTACAAAACAAAAGACTCTAAATCAGTATGTCCAACATTTATCGGATGATCGACAGCCTTCTCTTTACTGGTGATCATATACTTCATTTTCTTTTCCCTGTAAAACTTCCTCAATTGACTGAAAACAAGGATCGTAGCATAAGAGAAGTCAAGTTGTAAAGTGCCTTTGATTTTGGCTCCCCACAGTCTAGATAAGAACATACTGAATCATGGTGCTATATCAGCTACTACCACATCTATCAAGATATTTTTGGCTGGGATTTGATCTAAATAAACCACCAAGTCTTTTATGAGACCAATGAAACGAACTCTACCATAATCAAATGCGTACAAATCATGATATTTCTGGGTGATATCCTAGTCCAACTTTTCCATGATGGCCTTGGAAATCAAATTGTGGGAAGCTCCGAAATCTAACATAGCATTATGGAGAATATACTCATGCAGTCTAAGACTTAGATAAAAGGGTGGGACTTTGCTATCTTCAGGTTGACCTTCTATGGCTGGACCAAAAATAAGTTCAGGATGATCATCCTCAACATTCACCATGTTAGACAAAGGATCGATTTGCAGTATTCTAGATACATGATGTATATAGTTGTTGTTTTTAACAAGCTCAATCAAAGGAATGGACACATTCAATTTAGAAATTTCACTTTCTAGATTAAATGACGAAACATTTATACCTCTTTGACACCAATGTCCCTCTTATCTGTTTGCTCCTTCATTGCACTATCCTTTTGCTGATTGTTTTTCTCATTTACAGTTGTACTTGTTGATGGCACCTTGCTAGGATTCGGATTAGCAAGCTCTTTTCCTTTCTTCTGAGTGTTTGAGGGATCATTCTTTGACTACACATCCTTTCTTTTCTGAATGGGATTGACCGGTACATCTCTACTCTCTAAAGAGTATTTCCTCTGCTATGCACTCAAAGCATTCATGTAACCACGCTAATAATCATTAGATTCAACCTCCAAAACAACATCATTTGCCAAGATGTAGTCCTCATCTTTTTGAATGTCAGCGTCTTCTGCATACTCTTCATCTTTAGTCAGAAATATGGGCATATCATCAGCAGTGAAAAAGTGATTTTTTTCAACTACCAAATCATCCTCATCTTCCTCTTCCATTCCTTGAACATAATTCTATTGTAAGGGAGTTCTGATCCACTGTTGTTGTTGTGCAGGTTGCTTTGGTGCTTTTGTTCTCTCTGCTTGATTTGGAATTGGGGTTGTTGTTGGCCTCTAAAATTTGGATTCCGGATGTGAGGTTCAGGTCTATCTGTGGTGGATAATCGGTCAACCATCCTTTCCATTGTTAGAATCATTGTATCCATTTTTACATCTGAAGTAGATTCTTCTTCTTTCATGATCACTTTTTTCTCAGATCTCATTCTTTCTCTTTTAGCCAGCAAGTTTCTTTCTACGCTCACATCATTCTTTTGCATGTCTTCTAGAGTTGTAGGATCATGTTCCCGCAACTAATATGCCATATCAGTATCAAATCCATCTAGAAACTGAAGCAGAGCCAATCCCTCCAGTGGCTTGATGTTTGCAGCGATAGCATTGTATATTTCATTAAATCTTACACAATATTATTGCA
Organism: Pinus taeda; assembly: GCA_000404065.3. NCBI lineage: Eukaryota > Viridiplantae > Streptophyta > Pinopsida > Pinales > Pinaceae > Pinus > Pinus taeda. The sequence goes on along the minus strand of APFE030232840.1, from coordinate 72,639 downwards.
CACTCTCTCCAACATTTCTTTTGATGTTCTCATACTCGGATGAAATTTGAAGGGGATCCTTCTTCACCTCTGATTGATCCAAGAATTGTCTATGGAGGATTAGTAAAGTAGTGATAGAAGCTACTGGTAGCGCTCTGAACCATTTCCGAACTTCTCCTCCAACACTTTGTACAAACAACCTCATCGTCACATATTCAATTTCAACTTCATGGAGGTCAAAGAAATCATTCATTTTGTTTATGTGTTGCTGAGCTGTAATGGTTTGAGTGCCGTCAAAGAAAGGAATTTTGGTTTGATAATCAGTGGGCATGGCACCAAGATTTTGAGGTAGAACAAGGGGTGCATATCGGGAAGCCATAACTTGAGGTGAGGGAGGTAGATTTAAAGCAAGGATTGGGGTACTCGGTATATTCAAAGGGGGATTGACAACAGCTGGAGTAGAGTGAACTCTCTGCAAAGATGAAAGCAGTGTGTAAGCAATTGTTTGAGTTTCAGTAGCTGTAAAAGAGCTATTTTGAAAATTAAAAGATGGCCTATTTTTCACCCAAGTTTCTATGTTTGAAGAAAGGTTCTGCAACTGATCGAGAGCATGAATTAGTTGTGACCCTGATTTACTTTGTGTAAACAAGCCTTCAATGAGGTTATCAAAAGATATAGAGGAATGAACAACTATTTGATCAATCCAACTCAAAGATTTACTGTGAAATAGACTTTGCTCAAAATGAACATCAAACTCAATATCTTACAAAGTGTCTAACCTTTTCGGGAGTGAATGAACACGAGGTATGAAAACTTCGCTTGATTGTTCTTTTGCTACACTGAATTTCTCTGCAGCTTTCTGTTGATGCCTCGAAAATCGCTGCAACAACATTGCGGGATAACCACCCGGTCCGGACCTTAAAAGCAGCTCCTTTTCCGTTTGGTGTGGTGGCTCCAACTGTTCATCTAGGTCCAGTTACCTTCTCCCTATTGCTATTGGTTTATAATGTATCTTTAACTACCAATAGACAGGGACATCAGATCACTTCTTCTTGCTGATCAGGCAAGAGAATGACCCTTAAGCTGATTTGGGCTCAGCCAAGCCACAACTAAAGTTTTGCCTCTTTGAGGAGAGGACTTAACAGAGTGTATAATTTACTCTAAATGCAAGCTTGTTCTATGATGCAAGCAAAAGAAACTAATCTAAATCCTATCTTAATTAGGCAGATATAGATCTAACCCAACTAAGAGCAAGATAATTAAAGTATTGGGATTTAGATATGTCTTGTTTATAATGAATATCAAGTTAATGAAGTAGTTCAATTAACTGATATTATGGATATCAAAACACATCCTATTGAGACCTTTTAACTGGAATAATAAACCAACAACACTCAGGAAGTAGTTCACATAAATGATATTGATTATCAAATCAGCAAATCCAATAACTAAACAGTAATATGTGGAAATAATTCACAACATATTACCACTCAATAAATCAGTTTTAATAAGGCAGATTTCTGAGTAAATAGTTACTCAGAAATCAGAAATTAATCCACAAGAACAGAGATACATATTGAGACAAACTACCCATATTGACAATAATGCACAAACATGAATAAAATGACACATTCTTGTTACCATAAAATGAAACTGATATTTAAAACAGCAGTATTAGAAATACCAATTTATTGCATTCATTTCTCTGTCCTTGGTCTCCAACAGCCCTTTACATTGCTTGAATTTCTGCCTTCAAAAATAGAGCCACAATAGTGCAAACTCTGCCCCTCACACATAATTCAAGATATAAAAGGAAAATCCTCAATAATCCCCAGATCTGAGATTTTTCACTCCTCCCTCCTACAACTCTAAATTCCAATTACAATAGTGCTTTCATGGAGTTTAAAATTGCAAAGGAGAGCAGCCCTTATTCCATTCTGCAATCTGTTATTTATAATATTTGTGAAGGAATTTTGGAGAGGAGAGTTTGTTGAAGAGAAATTTGCTGAATTCCATTTTACTTGCTCATAATTCCAATCTTCAATTGCTGGAGCATTCTCATTGACTGAGATCTTTTTATCCATATTTCTTTCACTGTTTTCCTACAAAAAGAAATCAAAATAAATTAAAATGCAACCATAAAATCAAAATAGCATTGTTGGCAATTAAATCAAACCCAATCAAATTCTATTTAAATAAATAATTAAAAACAAAATATAAGCTACGTATTGATGCTTGGAATGATTTGATTGGCAAAGGATATCATTGGCCAATGGATCTGAAATTAGAAGAGGTTTTGGACAAATGAAATTGAAAACAATAACTCAGAAAATTGATTTTGTTTCCAAAATTCGTAGCCTGATCTTCTGCCTGATTTTTGGCCCAATAAATGATCAAATCTATTGGTGAAACCTCCTTCAAAATGTTCTGCTTGATTTTCTCTTTCCAATGAGCCGTCATGGGCCTCATTTGGCCAAGTAGAAGTCAATTTATGAGCTTCCAAAGTTGATGGGTCAAATCTGATATAAATCTGGAAATTCTGTTGCTGGGCTAAAAAAATGAAAATTCTCATTAAAGATTAAATCCTAAATTAGAATTATAATTAATTCTAAATTATAAACTAAACTAATTATTAATAACCTATTTATTAATCTAACTAACTGATATTTAATTAATGATTTATAAACAAATCTAATCTAATTAAAAACTAATCAATATTAATCAATAATATTTAAATTAATTAAATATTACATTATTAATTAATATAATATTATTACATATTAATTAATTTAATTAATATAATATAATATATTACATATTACATATTAATATAAACTAATATATACTATATATTAACTAACCTTACACTACTCTCCACTCATTCCACTCACATATGAGTGAGTCTTAAAATCTAAAAAGTCTAAAACAACAACCTAGGTGTAATAAAACTTACGCTAATGCTTATCCATGTATAAAACTTAAACTTACGCTAATGCTTGTTTAATGATCGGGGAATCGCATCGGGGATGAGTGTGTGGATTTTTAAAAGTGTTACAATGCCAAAGGCCCGATTCGATATCAGCAATCGGTGTCGGGGGAGTGTGGATATCGGGGTTCAGTGAATAAACTCCCGACCCGATAACCCGATAACGTATTTTATTTATTTTATTATTATTATTATTATTATTTTTTATTAAATTTTAATTAAATTAAATTAATATTTATATTATTTTTGGTTTGGTTTTAAAATTTTAAATTGAATAAAATTAATTAATTTAAAATTTAATTTTAATCATAAATCTTATTTTGGTTTTATTTCTACGAATATAAGTTCTAAACTACAACCATTTGAATGTTTGGATTTTTTAAGATTAGGATTCGATTTGGAAATTGGAATGAATTTCTTAAAACCCAATAATTAATAATTTGGCTGCATGTTAAAAAATGTTAGTAAAAACTTGCTACGGGTTAATATTTAAAATGAATGCCTTATTGAACTAATTTATTTACAAAATGCAATATTGTACATTTTATACATTTTTAACCTAGGCTAGATAAATAATCAGACTTTCAAAGGAGTGTCATTTTCAAACCAGTTGACCAAATGAGGTGAAACAAGCGTCAATGAGAAGCTTATAAAAAATCGACTTTAACAAAGCAATCAAAACAAGAATCTAACGAAAACTAAAAATTAACAAAAGCGTAGGGCAATCAACTAAAATAAAAATCCAAAAAGGTGCCTAGCCAAAATTTTTATAGAGAGGGTCCCCATTATTTGAGTTGAGCAAGTCAAAAATGGGGGGTTGTGTTTTTACCACAACAGAAGTTCAGTGCCCGAAGGAGTAAAGACATATGTGCCTTAAATGCTATATGACTAGGCACCACACCCAAGGGTGGAAGATGAGGAAATGATATCCATCAGAGGTCATGATAGCGTCAACGCCATCCACATAACACCAGAGGAATTACCCCATAAGTTTCAAGTGGAGGTTGGTTCAAACCTCACTGAGAATTAATCGTTGGGGTGATGTGGCATGGTGGGGCCTATTGATAGGGAAAACTCTTGTTGATCTCAATTTTTAATTCTATAACACATTCCTTATCATTGGATGGACCCCAAAAGTATTTTCCCTCGAGATTTCAAAGGGATAAAAAGGAAAATTTTGTCAGGATTATACTGTTAAGATGACATGGCATGATGGGGCTAATGGTTGGACACTCAACATATCAGGGAAGTGGGACTTTGAATTAATTTATATGATAAAATGTGTTTAACATACAACGATGGGTCTAGTGGGATCCATGACCAACCTAGAAGGCTTTGTGGATATAAGCAACATGGCTACACTTGATAGGCGAAGTGGAGGTTGATGTTGGTGTGTTATGGTGACCTGGGATATGACACATCACCTTGAAAATAAAGATGGGTAGCATCACGCTACTGCCTCTACCATGACGAGTTTTTTTGGTGCTAGGCATAATCCCGAAAATATTTTATCCCTGGGGTGATGTGGCAGAGGTGGATCCAAAGTGCACAGATGTATGGAAGGCAATGTAATGTTTAGGAGGAGCGGTCCACAATGGAGATCACACCCCATACAATTGTTTGAGCACTTTCGATATATTTAGTGGTGGCATGACTAGGTGGGTTTCCACATAATCTTAGAGGATTCTTTCCTGGTGGTCCCATTTGGGGACTCCGAAGGAAATCCATGGGATTTTATTTTTCGGAGGAGGTAGAATAAGGGGACCGCACAACATTTATGCTTGGAAGGGGGTTTTCCCTTATATTATATACATGTCATATATGCAGTGGGTCATGGATATCGGGGGTTTTGTGAGTATGTGAAGGACATGAACGCGTCAGTGGCTTTCAGAAGAAGTGTTATGCAAATATTGTGATGGTGACATGGCATTAAATTAAATAGCCATGGGGGTTCCAAATGGAGAAACAAAATGACTTGGTAGAAATTAATAAGTCAAATATTTAAATGAATATATATTTTGATCTGGGAATCAGATTGAGGCAAATTTATATTCTTAGAAAGGTCTGGACAATATGATCACAACAATGTTTTCCATTTTAAATTTTGAAGATTTTGAGAAAGATAAAAAAACTAGTCATTGTTTCCATAACTAGAACTTTGAGGTTAGGTCATTAGAGTAAATGTCCCCTTCTACACTTAGTAGGGGTTCAAGATAGTAGGGGGTGTCCTACAAAGTGGTATCAAAACTTCTAGGTTCAACACTTGGATTGGATGGACTTTACTCTAGAAAAAATGAAAATATAATGTTTGTGACTATATTAGAGAGTCAAGTGGTCTGGAAATTGCTTGTTGTAGGTGTTGGTTATAACACTATGATCATGAATTTATATTGAATATTTGCATGTGCGAACTAAATGCTAGGTGTAACAGTGTAATGAATGTTTATGTGCTAACTTGGGATTTCTTATAGGTCCTAAGATGCATTTTGTAAATATGAAAATGGTAAGTATGATATATACATGTGGTTTCCTAACTGACCCCCTTGAGGTTGCAGATGCCAATATTGCTAGCCTTGATAAGAAGAGAAAAATTATTGTAAAAATTTTAAAGGTGGATCTAAAATGGTAATGGTGGCCTCGGTAAGGAGGTTGATTTTTAATTATGTTGTTGGTTATAATATATATATATATATATATATATATATATATAATAATATATATAATATATATATATATAATAGAATATATATATACAACTTGTGTGTGCAAGCGAGTGATAGTTGTAGCACTATGGACGATATCTATGAGTTGATTTTAGACTATGTCATGGATACTAGTATTTGTAAAAGATTGATTTTAATTTAATGATGCAAGTCTTGGTAGAAGGATGATTTCAAAAACTTGTAAACTTTCTTTTCTTAATTCTTGGAACATGTGACTAACATGAATGTGAGATGTGTGAACAGGGTGCTAGCTAGGGATGAGAAACGGCATGGAGAAAGGTGCTAGCTAGGTTTGAGAAACCACATGCAGAAGGGTGCTAGCTATGGCTGAGAAACCACATGAAGAATGGTCTTGATTAGAGAGAGTTGATAAACCACCAAAGATGTTTTTTGTGAGATGATAAACTAGTCTTAAATTCCTTGACATAACTGATAAACTACCCATTGTTGTGAACTTTGTTGTGCTTGAATAGCTGATAAACCACCTAGGGTGCTTGTTGTGGGCTAATAGACCACTCATAGAGTGCTTGACACAAATTATAAACCACCCATTACTGTGAAATTCTATTGTGCTTGACTAGCTAATAAACCACCCAAGGTGCTTGTTTTTGGGTTAATAAACCACTCTCAAAGTGCTTGCCACAAACGATAACAACCTGTAATAAAAATATTGATTGGAGATACCACAGAGTGCTTGTAGAGGAGGCTAATAAAACACCCAAGGTGCTTGTTTTTTAGGTCGATAAACCACTCTTAGAGTGTTTTCCATAGATGATAAACCACCTGTAATAAAAATATTGTGTGGAATTTCCACATGGTGCTTGTAAAGGAGGCTAATAAACCACCCAAGGTGCTTGTTGTCAAGTTGATAAACCACTCATAGAGTTCTTTCCATAACTAATAAACCACTTGTAATGAAAATATTTCTAGTAGTTTCCATGGGGTGCTTGCTAAGGAACTTGATAAAACACCCAAGGTGCTTTCTCTCGAGTTAATAAACTACTGTGCTTACTGCAACTGATAAACCAACTGTAATAAAAAGGGACCATGTGAAACCCAATAGGGCTATGTGACAAGGTAGGTCCACACATAAATAAAATTGGGTAGCATATGCTTAGCATAAATGGAAATACATGGAGAAAGTTCCAGGTAATAAGGAACTTCAAATTGGGTGATGGACTAGGAAGAGACGTTGTTGTTGTATGTAGGATAATTGCTCCTAAATAAGGATAGAAAGCATGAATGAAATTGTGTGCAGGCTATAAACCGCCTATGTGAATAACAACATTAGAAAATACCAATTCAACCTCATGGTGGTGTTGTACATGTTTCTCATAGGTAGTCCTTGGATGCAAAAACTAAGCGAGGAAACCAACTCAACCAACCTTTAGGTTCAAGTTGGCCATTGAACTAGAGGGGGCTCCCTCAGTTGTTACGAGGCTTTGTTTAATGTTGTTCGCCTGTCATTGAACAACAACCTTTTAAGAAAAATGGCCATATTTATGATTTCTTTTAGGTGGTTGTTGATGATTGCACAATCCCTATTCATGAATAAATGCCCTTCCTACAGAGTCCTTCCCTAAAGTCTCAGCTTCTAGCCTAATAGAATAACTTGATTTATAAGTAATTTGATAGAAGAATAAGGATATTCCTGATAAGTAAGGAATAAAATTGAATACTTAATCAATCAGACAGATTTGGATGTGTGTACAAAACTTCTACAGCCCAAAAAAACACATTGCAGAGGATGACAGAAGGCAATAATTAGTAAATATGTAGAAGAGCTATCTCAGACAAATAGTCTAATAAATGGGTCTCTTTAATGATTATAATTTTGCAGGAGATTTTAGAAATATTGATACTCAATCTATTCTTACCCAAAATATTCTATGAAAACTTGAACATGTGTAGAAAGAGAGTATGAAAGTACTGGAAAAACAATAGGAAACACAAGTTCTGCCATGAACTAGAGCCGAAAAGCTTTGATTAGGAATTCTGTAATAAATTTTTATAGAGATGAAAGGTTTTGGCATCAAAAGCCAACCCTTATTTATTACAAATGAAATAATATATAAAAAAATCTCTCCTAACTGTTACAATAATTATGGAATAAAATCCTAAATAATAATCTAAAAATAAAACAATCTCTCTAATTTATCTGTTGGAAACTTTGAACTGCTTGCAAGTATCTTGCTGTTAGGAAACCAGCTCACACAAAGATAGAAAAGATAGATCAACACCTTAGAATTCAGCCTCTTCAAGGGGGCAACCTCCTTTACATTACACAAATGAACAATTCTTAGACGATACAAATGACAAGACCTCCTTTCTATATATAGGAGTCTAAGGGGTCATAATATAATCAGAGCCGACATTAATGTAAGGGCATAATAATAACAATAGTGGGCTTCTATGGGGTACAATAGTAACAATATGGGGACTATATGGGTACAACAATATAATAAGGGGGTTGTACTAATAACAATAAGGGGTTACACTAGTAGTATAGGGGCCTAACATGCCCCTCTCCTTCAAAA
>APFE030232840.1:27402-40125 GCA_000404065.3 Pinus taeda | reverse complement strand
TGTTACTTTTTCTGCTGAAACCTGCTCCTGCATTCAGAATCTTCATGACCAAAGTTATTGCAAATAGAACATTAAACTTCATTTTCAAGAGCCGAAAAGTTGTTGTAGGTCCTTTTTGTAATCCTGGTCATACTTCTTTGATTTTGAGCTTCTCTAGTCATGATTGTTTTATATGCAACACATTGAGCTGCTTTGTGACCAAAGTTATGACAAGAAAAACATTGTCCATTGAAGAAACTTCTGTGGTTATCAAATCTACCGGTCAAGTGATTGTAATCTCTATTGTTGTTCATTCTTGAACCAAATTGAGAAGACTTTACCTGTGGCTGGTTGTAGCTTTTGTTCACTCTTAAAACAGATTGCCCCCGATAGCCTTTGTTTGCAATTTGTCCCTGCTTTACCTGATAGTCTCCATTGTGCTTTTTCTCACTCCCTTTTGTTGCATCAAGATAACTTTTTGAAGTGGATGCTTGAGAAGTTTCTCCATTATAGCCCAGACCTGTTCTGTTTAGAGGAGAACGCTGTACATTGATAATCTCATCCAAAGTTTCAGATCCTTTGACAAACTTAAGATTAATAGCTTTTGTTTTCTCAATCTCTTTTCTAAGAGCAACAATTTCACCTTCTAACTTTTCAAAATGTTTTTCCTTTTCATTAATTTGAAATTGTAGAGTATCAATGATCATATTCTTTTCTTCTATACATCTGTTGAGTCTAGTGATTTCTTAAAAAAGGTTATCCACATCTATAACATCCATATAATCATCATCTTCAAATGCCATTAACAGTTTATATTCATTACCTCGTTCATCTTCATCACTATTTGATAGACCATCACTATCTTCATGAGTGTAGTAGCTTTTCTTATTTGCACCCTGTTTCTTGTTCCATCTAGCAGGTTCCTTTCCTTTATCCTTATAAGGACATTATGCAGCATAATGACCTACTCTTCCACAAGCAAAGCATTTAAAAGGTAACTTACCTCTGAACCTTCCAGAACCCCTTTGAATATTTCTGACAAAATTTGATTCTTCTTCTTCTTCTTCTGGTACGTGACTTGCTTCATAATAATCTCCTTTGCCTGACGCCTTGAAAGCCGCTTCTCTTCTATCTGATGGACCTCCCTTTCTCATTTCATAAGCAGTTATAGTTCCATGTAGCTGAGACATAGTAAGAATTCGTAGATTTTCCTTTTCTTCAATTGCAGATACTTTAGATTCAAACTTGGGGGACAATGATCTTAGAACCTTTTCAACCACAATAGCCTCTTTTATTTCTTCACCCAAATTTTCATGCAATTAACAATCTCATCTACCCGAAGAAAGTAGTTAGCCACACTTTCATCATTATACATCCTGAGATTCTCATACTGAATCCTGAGAGTTTGAAGTTTAGCACGCTTTACCTGTTCATCTCCTTCGTAGCTCAAGAAAATCTTGTCCCATATTTCTTTTGCTGATTTATATTGCATAACTTTCACAAACTCTGTTTGAGATAAGCATCCCAGCAAAGTATTGATTGCTTTAGCATTTGTTTCATATTTCTTCTTTTCGGCCGCATCTGTAGGAGTAGCTGAAGGAAAATTGTAGCCTGTCTCTATGATATCCCAAACTTCTGTACCAAGAGATTGAAGATATGCAGTAACTCTTACCTTCCAATAATTGAAGTTTGTCCCATGAAAAATTGGTGGCCTAATAGATGCTTCCCTCTCGTAGTTGCTCATGATGAAAGATCTTCCTTCAAGCGATCAAGCTTCTTTCAGAAGGACCTGCTCTGATACCAATTGTTGAAAATAATACTGAGAGGGGGGGTGAATCAGTATTATGTAGTTCTTTTACCAAATCTTCCTTATTTACACTTTGAATTTTTTTTGCATATCAGTACCATAAAATAATGAGCATGAACAAGAAAAGAAGACAGTCACAACAAAGAACACCAGATATAAGGTGGAAACCCAATGTGGGTGAAAACCACCTGCTGCAATATGTCTCTATCTTCTTTTAAATTAGAAACTCCTTTTACAATGGTCTTGTACTGGTGCAGTATTTTACCAGTACGCAGGCTGCAACCTGCAGAGAGCTACAACTCTCTCTCGTTTTCCAGTCTCTTCTGGAAGGGAGCTACAGCCCCCTACTTCTTTTCAAGGACCACTTTTCATAAATTTTCAAACTGGATCCATATACATCAAATGATCATCAAGTACATTACACAGTCAGCTGCAGTAACCAGATCAACAATAACATAACTAAACCCAGAACACCTTTTCAACAGAAAAATTCAGTCAACAGAAGATCTTAGGACAGATACGCAGTTTTCCTTTCACTGGCCTGCGGCCCTACGCACTTCACATTATGCGCCCCTACATATACCCGTAGATAGCGTTCTGTTGCACCGCGTGCCTACACACTTGTTCTTCAATCGCGCTGCGTACTGTTGCTAAAGGTACGCATTCAGATACACTATCACGCTGCGTACTTCACTGAAGACACGCACCCAAAGACACTATTGTGCCACGTACTGTTTCTGTGCATACGCACCTGAAACTCTGTCGCTCTGCATACCCACGCACTGCGCCTTCGTCGCCTCTGCGTACCCACGCACTGCACCTTCGTCGCCTCTGCGTACCTCTGATTAGGGCCGAAATACAGTCAGATGCTCAGATCTGGTCTTGCGCTCGAGATATCACCCTTCACAGATTCGCTTTCAATTTCTCTTTTATAGATCAAGCTTTTAAACCGAGAACCCAATATTTCAGATCTAAAGATATTCAATTTTCAAAAGATGCTCAAGACAAATGATCTCCTTTGCTTTATATAGGCAAGCTCTTCCTCAAATCATGGACCAATACCACGTGCCAAAACCATAATAATACAATACCGTTGGCTAAATACCAAGGGTTAAACATAAGAAACCCCACGTGTGCGCGCTTTACTGCCTTGAAGAGTGTGCACTGGGGGTACGCATCTTCTGAACAGGTGACCTGCGGGTATGTACGCACTTTTTTTATGGAATACCTGCGTGTACGCGCCTTTTGTACTGAGTACCTGTGTACCCATTATTTTCTCCAATATTTGAAAGCTGATCATCAATCTCTGCTACTGACCTGATGTACACCTGCAAGAGTTGCCATCAAGGACAACACTTTATCCATAATGCCAACAGAAAAGACCACCAATTTTACCCTTTTTGGACTCGTTAAACGTAAGTAGATTAGGAAAAAAATGGAAGAAGTAGTGGTTACTATATCTATATTTGACTGAATTTTTGGTATCATTCTATTGTCCATCCCTTGAACATGTCACTTTTCCTAGTATATCTCTCTCTTTTGTCAGCTTCTTTGAGAACCATACCACATTATGAGTCTTTCCTTGTACCATAGTATCCCTACATCTTCGTTTCTTTCTCCTCCTAGTTTTCATGAGTATAAGTTTATTGTTCCTTTTGGTGTCATTCCTTCTATTTTTCAAAGATCTTCTACGTTTTGCTACCTTTATCAACCATTTGATCATATGCCTATTTCCCTGAGTTAGTTCATCCTATTGTTCTACTCTATCTTCAAAATTAATCATTTTTTTCTTGTTTCACATAAATTGATGTAGGACTCCTTATTTCCTACCTTTGACAGATCTCTTGGTATCAACTTCAACACATTATCTGGGAAGTGGATTGAGGAACATCATAGTACCCTAGAGCTTGTAGTCATTACTGGCAGGTTTCTATATGTTTGATTGGGGGTTTTCACTATTGGTTCCCACTTGAATGATTCTACAAGTGTTCGGCCTAAAATCCTTTATTCACACTCACTAGATTTTATTGTGCATCTTGGAGACCATCATCCTTATCTATGGTCATCCTTAACAATTTTCATCATTAACTAGCAATTAGATGAATTCTTGCATGTTTGACATTAGCACATTTATTCACATTTTTAGAATTATGCTTGTTACACAATATTTTGTCATGCCTCCTGCACTTCCCTGTCTCATACTCTGAAGTCCCTGAAACTTGGAAATCATGTAGTGTACCTGTTGGGTCAATTTACTATGCAAATTAACACAAGTATTTAATTATCAATCTGGGTTTGTAAACATGTAAGCATGTCCAAAATATATGTATTTTAGATGTAGTCAACATTAGAAGATGAAATAGAAAAATTACAAACATTAAAATATAACTAAGTAGTTTATGATTCAATATGTAACATCTAGGGGAAAAGGCTCCTAACTTAGGAGATCCTGTTTGTCCTTCCCTATAATACTACTTTATGAGCAGAAATAAAAAAAACACTAATTAACAATGGTTTATGATGCAAAATATGTAAAAGAAGAGGCTCCTAACTAAGGAGGACCAGGTTGTCCTTCTTCACAATTTTACTCTATCATAATCACCATTGCTTCAAACCAGAAATTCAGAAATAACTTCAAATAAGAAAAGGACAATGAGATCTAGTTTTAGTTCAAGATAAAAGAGAAGGGGAATTCAACTTAAATTCTTGTGTTTCCCTTCATATTCAGATTAGAATTCAACCAATATTCATTCATCAATCATCACACATCTAAATACATTTGAAACGAAAACTAATTTATGAAAACTATGAAAATTTAACCAAGAAGAGCACTTAGCTTGGTGTGGGGACCCTCCACCCTTGCCTTGCACACTTGAAGAAATCTCAAGTATAAAAACTTCAGCAAATCAACCAAGCATGAACAATAAATTGAAATGAAATAGGTTCTTCAATTAACTTTCAGTCTTCAAAGAGTCTCAAAATCAGATTACATAAACTCTACATGCTTAAGCCTTCAATAGTCTTGGCTTAAATAGAGAAATAATAAAAAGACTTGAATAAAATGTCTCTAACAACCTTATCTATTCTAATCCTATCTATCTTGGTCTAATCCACCCATTCAGTTATACACGATTTGGAAAAATCCCAAAAGTCACTAATTTTGGCCTATTTCCTAGGGATTTCCTCAATGACTGGTCATGTTTAACCAATTTGACTGGGCCTGTTTAAGCTTGGTTTGACCGAAGCAATAGGATTTCATTCAACCTTAGTTCCCAATATTTCTAAAAATGTGTTGAGCTTGTGCCTAGGTGTCCTACAAGTATGACATCAATGAAGCCATTACGAGAATTTCTGATCCTATCCAAAAATGCACTTAAAATCTAATTTTTGTAAAAACATTGAAAAATTGCAAAACTTAATTTATATACCTGAATATGAATAATATGGCCAAAATAAGGTGTATTTGGATGATATAATGTGGAAAATGGTGGAAATTAGGTGGATTTTAATAAGCAAAATTTAATAAAAAATGAGGGGTAACATCTCCCCCTTGCTTATCTTCAAGCATGTCCTCATGTGTGCTTTCTCCTCTTTGATCTTCTACCTCTGCATGTTGACCTCTCTATTGTTCTTCCTATGGATATTCCATCACGGTAAGGTATTTCTAATTTGAATGTGATCTAAAAAAACAAGAAGAAACCTCTGACTGTTGAATACCCACAAAGATGAGGAGAAATTTTTGAATTAAAATACCAAATTCTGGACTAATATGTGAATTCTTGGTCACTGAGAATAAAGAGCAATTTCTTAACTTGTGATGTAAAATTCCTGGGCTGAAAAGCAAAGAAAAATTCATTGTTGAATATTCATGAGACAATTTTTGTGTTATAATGCCTTCAATAATCGATTTTTGGGAGAGATATAAGGAAATTTACAGTCTTCTAACACCTCTCTTTTCTCTAGAAACTAACTCTTTATTTTCAAAATTTTCATTCATAATTTTTACACTGTTGTGCACTCACCAACACCACTTGACACCATCGTGCACAAGCTTTGTTTTGGCATTTTGTGTAAAAAAGAATGAAACTGGGGTCTTGTACTTGAATGTTTTTAATGCCAATATTACACTTGGAACTTCGATCTTGAACCTACGTTGCCACCATACATATGTTAATTCAGACTTTGATTATGTTGCCACCAATAGACTTGGGCTATGTTGTCAATTAGATAACTGGAGTCTTCGGATTTTCAAACCATGTAACTGTAACTTGGACTTGGAGTTTTCACTGACAACCAATTTAAAACAAATCTCTGAACTTGATTCTTAACTGAACTGAAACACTCCACGCAATCTACAAAATGAGGGTTGAAAGAACCCGGAATATATCCCAAATAACAATGAATTTGAGAAAATTGTCTGCAATTATCCTAATTGGGCTTGTTCTGAAGAAAGCCCATGTTTTCATTTTTCAAATTTCGTTTCAGTTTGCTTAGAAAAGACAACGAAAAATAGTGGTTTCTTAAAAATTTGGAATTTTAGAATTGGAAGTTTTGATTCTAATATTTTACTTTTGTTTTTGTTGTTTGTGGATCAAATTCTCTATTTTGATGACTAAAAAAAAATCCTCTATTAACATTCTAGAAAATGCCCTGTCTCTTCCTTCATAAAATGACCTCTTGATCGCTGCCCCTAAATTTTGAAAATGAAATCTAATTCTGAAAATGAAATTCGGAAAGTTCTGAATAACTGCTTCCAATTTTTACTAATTATCACCACCATATATCTATTCATAATAGAATTTGGAGAATTATATCATTCTACAGGTGACATTACCAAAGACTGTCTCTTTAGAAATTGAATGTTGGAGAAATGAACAATTAATCTTTTTCTCTTCACAAATTGAAATCAAATTGAAAATTATGGGAATGAAGAGAATTTTTATTACATTCTCTGTCTTGAAATCGATCTTATGGGAAAATTACTCTGTCTTGAAATCGATCTTATGGAAAAATTACTACTACTCTGGATTTCTTTTTTTTAATTGAAATTGATTTTATGAATTTACCCATACTAGCTTTTTCAAAATTGAAATCAATTTTTTGAGATTACTACCTCTTCAGAAAATCAGATTTAGGGAAGAAATTAATTTCCTGTGTTTTGCAACCGTCATCATGGAATTCAAACTGAATTAATGTGATTGGATTTTTTGTTGGTTATCACCCACCTAGAGCTTGAACTTAGATCTTTGATGCCACTATTCCATTGAAAATCAAACTGCCACCCACACTTGCCAACTTAGAGTATATTACATTGTCTGCTGAGATTTTACACTGCCAGTTATTTAAATGCAAATTTCAGAATTTGGATATTATTAAAAAAAATCAAATTGATTGCATTTTATTTCCTATTCGAACTCAACTTGCCATCTCTGCTCTTGGAAATTACGATTTTTTAACTCCAGCACTCAAACATTTCATAGTTGTAACACCAACTTCGCTCAGCAACAATGTAGCTTGATTTTTGTTTTGGCTTGCACTTTGTTCATAACCTTAAAAGCTCGATTTTTATGTTGTCAACGCTATAACTTGGAGTTCAGATTCTAGTTGAGGCTGCCAACAACGCACCTCAATTTTGATTTTTTATCTACACTCACAGTTGTTTAAAAACTAACATATTTTCATTATGAATTAGGCTCAAACACCGTGATTTAGGGGATTTGTAACTTACAACTTAATTTCGAACTTTGCTGGTGTCATTAATGAGACTTGGCGTTTCTCAAGGATATGCTCCAAATCTCTTCAACACCATATAGCTTAGAAACTTTGAAAAAAAATTATCTCCCTTTCTAGTTCTACGTTGATGAATGGTGCTCTTGGAACAAAAATGTGCAATGTTTTGAATTTTGAGCCGTTGTTTCCTCCCTGAGCTTTTACGTTGGGAGTTGTATCTTTTGAACTGAATTCCACTGTGGCTTAATAGTTATCCACTTTTCATTGTTTTTTCTGACCATTCTTTGTGCCAAATCGATTTTGAAATCGATTTTCAAAGGTTTCATATGTTGGTTTTCTTATGCGTCTTCTATTCACCATATTAGGTTATATGCATAATATTCATTTTTATGCACCCTCATACATATAATTTTGTTATTGTAAATTCTCCATTCCATTTGTGAATACAGATGTTCTCTTTTTTTTTATATCACTTTTATTTTTTAGGCATATTTCTTCTTCATGATGCTCTTTTAAATGCACTTTGAAGATTATCATTTTCTTCCATTGCATAATCCTTCACTGGTTTTTCAAGTCCTTTTTGGTCATATTTTATTCATCCCCTTTGTTATTTTAACAAATTATGCATTTATTACTCTTTTAATATGACTCTTGTTGAAATGACCATTTAAGGTCATTTCAAATCTAGAGTAGAAAGCATATCATTGTAGATCAAAGAAATATATTATTGCATCATTCACTAACCCTTTCTTGTTTGGTAGGCAATTTTTCTTATGAGGCAAAAATTTGAGTCCTTTATTTTTTTATCCAAATGCTTAAAAAAATGATTAGGATTAACATGATGGTATATGGAATGATTGAAATGATGGTATATGGAATGATGGTTAATGTATGAGGGTAATTGTAGGAAAGGGGTAGTGAATAGAGATAGGATTATAATGAATATGATTATGATGGCTAGGATAATGAAGGTAGTGTTTTTAAATGTAGGTAGGATATAGGTAAAATAGAATGCATATTAAGCTAAATTATTCTTAACAATTTCTAGAAAAAATTTTAAAAATTGAGATTTTAAGAGCAAAATTTTTCTCACTTATTGTACTTGTACTCCCGTAAATATATTGATGTCCTTTGGTCAAAACTAGTTGATGGTTGATTATGTCTTCATTATCATAATGATGGTTCTTCCAAGATAGATTCTGATGAAATGTAGAGACTTGTTTTTTCTTTCATGTTTTCACATCTAATATTGATTCAGGATCTTCAAATGTTGATGTTGTTCAACTTCCTTTTGCAATTTGTAAATGGTGTTTCAGGTCTCCTCTATCATGTACTTCATGCTTGAAAGTTGATGTTGTTTAGGTCTCTTCTATAGTGATATTATAAATAATGTTTTAGGTCCCTTCTGTCATATAATTTTCAACAATGTTTCAAATTGCTTCTATCATGTAATTCAAGTCCCTTCAATACAGTTGCTCAAAATATTTGCATAGTTTTACTACGAATCTTCCCCCTTGCTTATTCTGAGACTTGTCCCCAAGTCTTTCTATTCTGGAGGATGATTCCTGCAAAATCAAACTAAAGAAATGGTAAAACAAAATAGAGAATTCATATTAGCCAAACAGGTTGGTTTTCTGATATGAATTCGAGTTTCTGTTGTGCCAGTTTACTAGAGTTTCACAACCAAACTCCTTTATTATTTATTTATTTATTTATTTATTTATTTTTTTATAAGAGGCAAGATATAATGGATTCGGGAAGTATGGAAAGCTTATGAAAGTAGGATGGGTTGATGAATGATATCATGAACAATATGTCTTATGAAAGACTTCTTTGGAAATTGATGTGACTTGACATGGTACAAAACTTGACTTCTTCTCTGATTATTAGCTTCATGTCTTTTGCCTCAATCTCAATCATATCGTAGAGTGATTGGTATTGTTGGTCAATAACTAAATACAAGCTTCAAGACTTTGAGTTTCATTGGATGAACTCAACATCAGGAAAAGTTTCACTTTGCTTTGACTTGAACACTTGTATTCATATTCTGAAATATGAATTTAAAATTGACTTTGAAAAGTACTTCATCCATGGAGTTCACTCCTTCATTCTTCCTATGACCTGCAAAAACATAGCACTTGCCTGCAATACAATATTAGATGATGGAGAAATAGAGGTGTACGATGTCTCTTCTTCCAAGAAATATGTAAATCAATACTTGAAAACAAGTCCAAAGATGATATACAAAGAAAAAGCATTTGTTTACCCCTTGAGGAATGGTGGCCAAGCTATACCTCCTAATGATACTTTGTTCACAAAATATTAGTTTTATGTCCAATTAGAGTGATTCCAAAGCCAAGTTCAAGTGAATTCATATGAATACCTCGAGTATAAACAAGTTTCCAAAATGGTTTAAAATGATATGGTAAAAATTATGAGTACCATGTTTGATAGAGCTACTTGTGAAGTTTTTACTACACGAACAGTCACTATTTGAAGTGTAACTTTTTTTGTTAAAGATCCAATCTATGTGATTCCACTTGGAGATTAAATTAGCTTAATTTTTTTCTTTCCAGTAGAAACAATTTTTAAAAATTCTTAGGCTTGATATCACAAAAATTCTTATGAACAGACCTAAAAAGCAGGGTTTTACTATGTTGATTTGAAGACATGCAGTCACTAAATGTGGGATAAATTTTTCATTTCACCTCCAAATGGGATGATTCCAATATTTTCTTAAACTAGAATTCAATATTTATCTCCCATATAAACATGTTTTGAAAAGAAGATGATTTGGTATGTCAAATATGCCAATGAACAATCAAGACCTAGAATTGTCACAATGCAGATTTTTCGAGAAACAGTTAGTATTTTAAGAATAATTTTTTCATATGATACCTCATTGAGGTGATTCAAAATTGTTTGGAAACTAGATTCGAAGGATATATTCCCTATGAATTTCAGGTAAAAATGTTTCCATTAGAACCCTAAAATCAAGATTGTACTAAATTTGTCCTCAAAATTTTCTCTTAAGATGTAGTTTTTATTTTGATTTTTTTTTTAATTTGCCATCCAAATTGAAAATTTAAAAATGGATTTAAAACTATATTTCACTAAACATGATTTAAAAATGATCCTATATGGTTACCCAAAATAGGTTTTTTTCTTACTGTATTCTGCCATGTAATCCTTTCGAATGAGTAGTGAACAATGATGTGAAATTTTATTCCTGAGAATTTAAACCAAAAGTCTTATTGTGAAATAATTCTACCTATTTATTTATTTATGTTATTCTATCCTACTCTATTATAGAAAAATAAGTCATTCTCTCAAGTATAAGAGAATTTCCAATGCATCCATTTTCGTAACAAGATCATGAGTAAACTCACATCCAAATTTGTAAAATATACTTTAATGAATGTTTGGACATGAAAAATTATTGATGCTAAAGAATGTTGAAAAATGGAGTATTGTTGTGGCCTAATGACTAGTTGAAACCAAGTTTGAATGTGATATTTAAGTTTTTTTATTTTGCTCAACTATCATAGCACAAAGTTCTTCTTATGGAGCTTGTCCAAAATCTTGTATGCACAAGGGTTCTTGTGATATACATGCTAGAAATTCTTCAATTTCTGGCTCTAATGTTTTATCTTCATTGCATGTGATCAATGACTCATTCACCTCCTCACAAACATAGCTAGAAGAAAGTTCTAGATTCTCTTCTTGTGGATTATCTTCATGTATATTTTTTTCCTCTTCTAAATTCTAAAATGCACATTCATCCCTAGTGACCAGTCTAAATTGTGGGGTTTGTTTTGGGGATCTACCTTTCTAATTTATATTTTTAAGCATGAATAACCATTATGAATACTATTTCTCTTTTAAACAATTTTCCTAATTAACTATATTGAAGTATGCTTCCCTGGTAAGGGCGCCAAAATTGTTATGTCAATTTACTATGCAGTATTTAATTATCAATCCAGGTTTGTAAACTTGGAAGCATGTCCAAAATATATGGATTTCAGCTGTAGTCAAGGTTAGAAGATAAAATATAAAAATTACAAAAATAAAAAACTAAGTAGCTTTTGATTCAATATGTAACATCTATGGGAAGAGGCTCCTAACTTAGGAGATCTTGTTTGTCCTTCCCTATAGTACTACTTTATGAACAGAAATAAAAAAGCACTAATTAACAATTGTTTATGATGTAGAAGACGTAAAAGAAGAGGCTCCTAACTAAGGAGGACTAGGTTGTTCTTCTTCACAATTCTACTCTATCATAATCACCATTGCTTCAAATGAGAAATGCAGAAATAACTTCAAATAAGAAAAGGAGAATGAAATTCAGTTTGTTATATACCTAGGGGGGTAATATGGGGTACAAAGGGAGGTACCCAAGGTAATAATGTAATAATGGGATGGGCCATAGTAATAAATAAGGTGGTTAACCCATATCATGTAAGGGACTACAAGTAGTTAGTAATAATGTAATGGGCCCATGGTAGTAGTGGATGGTATGAGAGAACCGTGGTAATGATCCATGGTCTTGCATGTATGAGGCCTATATAGAGGCTAGAGACTCCACATGGAGGATGTCAAGGAATTGTCAAGGATTATTGTATGTACAAGCATATGGCTTGTGGAGTGTTCTCCTTCCTTAAGGAGTGAATGTATGGTGTTGCCCTATCTTAAGGGTCTGATCAATAAAGAATCATTTCATATTATTTCTGGGTTTATTTGCATTATCTTATACTTTCTGGGTTATATCTATAACAAGTGGTATCAGAGCTATAACAAGTGGTATCAGAGCACTTTCTTGGGCAAACAATAGAGATTTTTTTTTTTTGCAGGATTTCGGGGGCGGCAAATTTGCAAATCAGATATGTATATTTTGATGCAATATTTTCAAAATATAATTGCCGATCTAGATTCTATTTGAAAAAATACCCGATTTCAAAAAAAAATCAGCAGAATCGGAGTCCGGATGAAGGCGATATTGCCGATTTAAAAATCAGTGGGGTTGCGGATAATTTTTCAAAGCAACGAGTTTGCGGCGCAGATATGGACATCCTGGTGCAAGATATACAAAATCTAATTAACGCTCTGGATTCTTTGTGAAAAAATACCCAATTTTAAAAAAAAAATCAGTTGAATCGGAGCTCGGATGAGGGAGATATCGCTGATTTAAAATCAGCTCTTTTTTCAGA
>APFE030232840.1:0-24358 GCA_000404065.3 Pinus taeda | reverse complement strand
CACAAGTAGTTAGTAATAATGTAATGGGCCCATGGTATTAGTCGATGGTATGAGGGAACCATGGTAATGATCCATGGTATTGTATGTATGAGGTCTATATAGAGGCTAGAGACTCCATGTGAAGAAATATTGTGTCAAGAATTATTGTATGTACAAGCATATCGGTTGTGGAGTGTTCTCCTTCCTTAAGGAGTGAATGTATGGTGTTGCCCTACCTTAAGGGTTTGATCAACAACGAATCATTTCATATTATTTCTGCGTTTATTTGCATTGTCTTATATTTTTATATCAGATCTATAATATTTCCGGGTTAGATCTACAACAGAGACTACGGTCTGCACTCTGTGGGTTGAAGCGAAAGGGCCAGTAGTGTAGGGATTTGTTTTGCTAACTGGCGCTGAACCTAGGTTAGGGCCCATGAAGCCAACAAATGGTTTTGTTGCTAGGACCAAAATCTGCATGAGAGATGTGTGATGTCGTATCACTGGAATCCAACTAAGAAAGAGATTGAAGACTGGTTAGATAAGAAGATCGACAAAGTCGCGGCACAAGTATACAGAAATCAATGAGATCTTTTTATGTTCCCTTCCAATTGAGTTATACAAGTGGATCGCGAAGCTAGCGAATAGCCAAGGAAGGTGAAGGCCTGATGGTCCTATTTTCTGGACCCCAGAGTTAGTATAGAGACTAGAAGCCTCTAAGGATAAGATTGTCCGCGTTGTCGATCATTGGCGCGATTGTATCATAGGGGGGTTTGTGATAGAATTCACTATCGATACCTCAGTCAGTTACAGCGAAGCGGAGTGGCAGTTTTTTAGAGGTCCACGAGGTAAGTACTTGAAGTATTTAAACACATGGATTAAGATGTTATTGTGCAAAAAATGGGTTATATAGCTACCTTGATGTTCGGAGCTACGCGAAGTGGAAAGACTTATAGAAACGAGGAAAGAAAGGGTCCCAAATATAGCCCACTGATTTCACCTCCTTTAAGTGACGAAGAGGGAGTAGCACAGGCTTCCCTGTAAAGTGCAATTCAGTTGATAAAATGATGGCTCCCGCAACTACCACCTCCACCCACACCACCTCCACCTTCATCACCATCGCCCCCTGTGACTTTGCCCACACCACTGCTGCCTCCACAACAGTTCAACATGGCGAATTTGGTGAAGCTACCTTTGTTTAAGGGCTTGGGAAATGAGGACCCAGACCAGTTTTGGTTCATCGTAAAAGTTGTATGGGAAGCTCAGGGTGTCACAGCCAACCACATGTATAAGGCAACATTTTTTAGTTCTTTACAGGATCACACACTAACTTGGTACATCAAGTACTCTAATCATAACCCAAATGCTTGGTTGGCAGAGATCTAGATCGCACTGAATAAAGAGTTATGTAGGCCTAAATCAAAGGTGTAGTCGATTGTGTGGTTCAAGGAAGTCACGATGAAACTAGGTGAGACACCTTGGGAATTGGATTAGAGATTGAAGTGTAAAATCTGCAAAGCTAATATGACCTTAACAGATGGACATCATCGCGATTAGTTCATGGCTTCGCTCCTGCCTCCCCTAAGGGTTGCACTGTCACAACAGAAGATTACGACTTAGGTAGAGGCTTTGCAGATTGCAATAAGACCGTGTGAAACACTGATGCAAGATACAAATCTGGGTGCTCAACAGATCCATGCGCAGTTGCAAAATATTTTCCTTAAGATGAAAATTTTGAAGCATGACAGAACAGTTCGACTGGAGGCGCATGAAGAGATATGGTACCTGAAATGTAAGGGTCAGGGGCATGACAAAGACCACTGCCTGGTATTTGCAAACTATATTGCAGGAGGAGGACCAATGCCTTTTGGGCTAGAAGCCCTAGCAGGACCAAGTGCAGGGCCTGTGTTGTGGTGCGCTATATGTAAGGTAACAAGGAAACATACAACTGATAACTGTCATTTGCTACAAAATTTTGCATAAACACCACAACAACTATTCTACAACTCTTGCAGGTTGGTAGGGCATGATGAGCGCAACTACCGAAGTTATGAATTGATAAGGGATAGAACACCTACCTATAGAGTTAAGGCAGACATGTGGCCTCCTGACTAGAGTGCTGGGATGGCAGAAATAGGCTTTCAGGGGCATAGACAAGGCCGAGGTGGAGGAGGACCTAGCAGAGGTCAGGGACAACTGATCTATTACAATTGTGGAGGACTAGGACACTATGCCCATGAAGCCAATAACCCAACGCATCTGTCGTGCAAATATTGTACTTAGTTTGATCATGAGACGGAGGACTGTCCTACACTGATAACGAGGATATGCAACAAAGGGGTGTTACCACCATAGCTGACTGAAAACCTGCAGATGACGAGGGTTGAGCCTCGTGAAGAGGATCCAAATGTGAATATAGTACTCTGAAGTGGAATTAATGGGTGATGATAAGGGGAAATAGCCCAAAGAAAATGCATGGGTTTGGAAAGCTCCAACGAAGGAGGCTAAATTTAATTTGGAGCATGCACGTGAAACGTTCATGGAAGCAAAGAAGAGCTTCACTGAGGCCTCTACCTCAAGGAGCCAGGATAAGCCTATTCAGGAAATGGACCATTCTATTCTTATGACCATTCTAGAGACCTACATGAAGCTGCTCCGTGATAGCAAGGCTATGAAGGGGTTACAGGAACTTATAAATAGATGCGTCAGAAATGCTCCGGGTGAACCGCACATGGTACATAAGATTGGTAAGCATAAAGCAATGACAGGGTCTATGATGAGATTCACCGTGCAGATAGGAGAATATGAAATGGACCAGGTTATTCTGGATCTAGGGTCAAACATGAACATTTTTCCGAAGCAGACTTGGGAGTGGATGGGGAGACCTGCGCTGCAATGGTCTCTGATTCATTTATGGATGGCAAATCAGCAAAAGATCATCCCCATGGGACGGCTGCAAGGAGTAACTGTAGATATTGAGGGCGTGAGCACATTGGCTGATTTTGAAGTAATAGAAATCATGGATGACAACAACCCCTACCCTACGCTCCTTGGCATTGATTGGGCTACTAACATGAATTGGGTAATCAACCTAAAGAAGCGAAAAATGATATTTGAAAATAAGTTACTTCTCATAATAGTACCCCTAGAACCTGTTGAAGGATCGTGCTATATTGAACTAGTCTCTGATTACAAAAGAGATGACGATTTGGACTGCATATATAAGATAATAGTGCGAGACCAAGATTGGGTGAATCTGACAGTGGATGGATGAATTACATGGGATCATGAAAGTTCCTGCAACTCAGACTCATATGAAGAATTAAAGCGCTGACGAATCGGCTACATGAAGTAACCACGTTGAGCTATAACATGATGACCTGGTCGTTATGTTGTGTGTCATCAGAGGTAAGAAATTTTCCCACTTGTGATGGCTTGAATGATGTGGATGTGTTTTTGGATGCATTTGAGAGGGAAGTACCAGAGAAGCAGCACTTCGAGGATCTGGACTGGGCACTGCGAGCTATGCCCACGAGATGGTGAGGTATGCACAAAGGTAGTTTTCATGATTGGTGCGAGTGTAGGAGGATGATGAGAACATGCTTTGGGAAGATGAAGGTACGAGTGGTAGACAAGTATGATGGGAAGGATGATCCACATGCACACTTGGCCAAATGGGCTAAGGCTTATGGAGCGAAGCCCCAACCTGAATGGGTGTACTTGTTTTGTCACACCTTGGATGTCATCCTGATGAACTGGTACTTGGAGACAGAGCTCTGCCATGGTACAGGAAAATGGGATATTCTACACAAAGGGTTCATAATGATGTTAAGCCTCGAAGATGGGTTTGACTATATTGACGAAGCACTACAAGAAGTTAAAGCAAAAATCTTTAGGATACCGCAAGATCCTTTGGATCTGGTTCAACCTGATTGGAGTACTCAGTTGAGCCATGCGCTAGAATGCTATAACATGACTATTGAAGAAGAAGAATATGACACACAAAAGATTAATATCTTTGAAACTGAGGGTCACTGCGAGGTTGAGGGACCGCAGATCGAGAATCCTGATATAACCGCAACACTAAAAACGAAACAAGTAAATATTGGTATGGAGGCAGAGCCCAAATTCACGAATAATGGAGATTACTGGGATGACGCGACAATAGATAAGGTCACCGAATTTCTCCGCAAATACCAAGATTTGTTCCCTACCAAGTTTACGGAGTTAAAAGGGATAATAGGAGGCTTGGGCATTATGAAGATCACTTTAAAACTCAACACAAAGCCGGTCAAGCAAAGACCTTATAGTCTCAATTCGAAGTATAAGGAGAAAGTCCACTTAGAGTTAGATAAGATGCTCGTGGCAAGCATCATTGAGCCCATAGAAGAATCTAATTGGGTACGCCCAATGGTGGTTCAGGAAAACAAGTAGAAAGATGAAATAAGGATATGCGTAGATCTTAGGAAGTTGAATGATGCTTGCATGAATGATCCTTTCCCGACTCCATTCACTGATGAGGTATTGGATAATGTAGGTGGCTAGGAAGTGTAATCATTCACTAATGGGTTTTATGCGTACCATCAGATCAAAATCGCACCTGAATATAGAAGCATGACAACCTTCGCAACTGAATAGGGATGTTTTCAGTACACTGTAATGCCTTTCGGATTAAAGAATGTGCCTATGATTTTCTTGCGCGTCATCATTGTTGCATTCAAATACTTCATTCATAAGTTTCTGGAGGTGTACTTTGATGACTGGACTGTGTTTGGGTTGGTAAAATGCCATGTGGCCAATTTGCACTTAATGCTAGATACTTGTCGAAGGTACTAGATTGGGCTCAATCTGAAGAAATGTTTGTTTTGTGTTCCTTTTAGGACTCTGCTAGGTCACGTGGTTTGTAGACAGGGACTAATGGTAAATCCCATGAA
Source organism: Pinus taeda (assembly GCA_000404065.3). Taxonomy (NCBI): domain Eukaryota; kingdom Viridiplantae; phylum Streptophyta; class Pinopsida; order Pinales; family Pinaceae; genus Pinus; species Pinus taeda. Next base: position 19,443 of record APFE030232840.1, on the reverse strand, counting down.
GATCGTAGTGATACCTAACTTGGAGGCTCCGAGGAGTGTGAAATAGCTACGCACAACCTTGGGACATACTAGGTAGTATAGGAAGTTTATCAAGGGCTATGCCCAGATCGCCGCGCCTATGGAGAAGTTGTTGAAAAAGGATGTCATGTTCTGTGGGAATGATGACTATCAGAAAATATTGGATTTATTGAAAGGAAAAATGGTCATCGTGCTGATTTTAGTCTTCCCAGATTGGAAGGAGTTTCATGTACATGTATACGCGTCATGTATAGCGCTAGGAGTAGTACTGACACAAGCTGGCGGAGGAGAATTGGATCATCCTATAGCGTTCGCAAGTAGGATGTTATCCAAGGCTAAGAAGAACTATTCCACCACTGAGCGCGAAATATTATCCATGGTATCCATGCTCTAGAAGTTTAGACATTATTTTCTGGGTGGAAATTTTAAAATGTATAGGGATCATTCTGCATTAAAATGCCTAGTCAATAAGCCTGTGTTGGGGGGGAGAATCTATAGGTGGTTGTTATTGTTCCAGGAGTATGATTTTGAAGTTATTGTGAAGCTTGGACGACTAAACGCAGGACCAGACCATTTGTCACACATTGAAAAAGGGGAAGAGCCCACTAATTTGGAGGAGGGATTGTCTGACGTGCAACTATTTGCATTGCATGTCGCGGATGGTCACTTTGAAGACATACACTTCCTAATGATAGGAACTGCCCTGGAAGGCTACACCATCCAATAGTAAAAGGAGTTAGTGGTGTGCCCAGTATACTTTTCTATCATTGACAGAAATCTGTACAAATTGGGGTCTGATGAAGTATTACAATGATATGTACCAGAGTTTGAAATGAGAAGTATCCTTGTGGATGCTCATGGGGGTGCTGTGGGAGGCCATTATGCAAGAAGAGCAACCACATAGAAGATTCTATGTGTAGGGTTGTGGTGGGAAACCCTCCATCAAGATTAAAAAGCTTATTGCAAGGCATGTGATGTGTGTCAAAGAACAGGTAGGCCATCGCGAAGAGATGAGCTACCTTTGAACCCACAGATGACGTTACAACCTTTCGAAAAATGGGCGATATATTATGTGGGACCCATTTATCCCCAAGGGAAGAAGACGGGAGCGCAGTACATTATCACTGTGACTGAGTATTTGGCTCGATGGGTGGAGGCACAACTTGTGAAGGATTGCATAGGCGCGACTATTGCAAAGTTTCTCTTTGAGTATTTACTGATGCGATTTGGGTGTCCAAAGATTTTGATGAGTGATCATGGTAGACACTTTCTAAATGAAACAATGAGCATGCTGATGGAGAAATTTCAGGTATATCACCAGAAAAGCCTGCCTTGTCACCCACAGGCTAATGGGATGGTGGAAGCATTCAATAAGGTACTGGAGAACGCACTGCCAAGGTTTGCAACACTCAGCGAAGTGATTGGGACCTATGCATACCCGTAGTACTATGGGCCTATCGGACGACATGCAAAAAGTTGACTGGACAGACACCCTTTAGGCTTGTATATGGTGTTGAACAAGTAATTCCCATGGAATACATTGTGCCTAGCTTGTGCATAGTAGCACTCATGGGTATGATAGATTGCGGAGCCTTGGAAGAGAGGCCTGCACAGCTTGCTGAGCTTGACGAAGAAAGATTTATGGCTGGATTTCACCAAAAAGTCCAAAAGCAACGCGAAAAATCATGGCATGATCAACACATTGAGTTGCGCACCTTTAAGGTAAATGATCTAGTTCTATTATATGACAACAAGTTTGATAAATTTCCAGGGAAATTCAGAATGCACTGGCTAGGGCCCTATGTCATTAAGGAGATTATCGATGGTGGAGCAGTTCAGTTGGTTAAATTGAACAAAGATCCCTTCCTAGGAAAGGTGAATGGTAGCCAATTGAAGCCATACACTGGTGATCCAGCCAGGTGATTATATGAAGGCAGCATAGTCTTAGCACTCCAAGTAGCTGAAAGGAGGCGCGAGACTATAAACTACACTTCTCGGGTTGGGGAACTGCACAATTCGAGGATTGTGTGGAATGAGGAGATGTGATAGGGTTCCCGACAATGCGGAGTGAGCTGCATTACCCGAGGATAAATCGTGCAGGTTAGACAAAAAGTGACTGTTAAAGTCATTGTTCATGATTTGATGATAAGAATGCAGCCAAATGGAGTGGGCAGCCAACATTTAAGATAAAATTTATGGGTAAGATCCTTACAAATCTGGTGCCAATCTAGCATTAATGAACCGAATGGGGGGGAAATGGTCGGATTCGAATTTAAAATGGCCTATAAATTACAGGTGGAGGTCCAATGAAAAACACTTGGCATTTTGAACATTGAGTTGGCGAGCTCCCAGACATGCATGACCTGTGCATTCTTTGAAGAATTTCTTGACTTCCCCATGTTTGATCTGTTTCCAGAGTCCAACCACAATTTCATCTTTGATTTTATCCCAGGATTCGAAGCTATGGACACCAAAGAAGCGACAGCCGAGGGAGCTGTGCTAGAGGTTGTTAAAGATGATAAGGGAGCTGCTCTAGAGGTTGTAGAGGTACTATCTAAAGTCCCCAAGTCACCACGGATGCCTAGACTGAAGCCTACCCTGACCAAGGAGAGTGTGAAGGATAAGAAGGGAAAGCAAGCTGCGACACTAGTGCACACGTCACCTAGAAGAAACCCATAGAAGGACAAGACCACCACATAGGAAAAGGGAAAAGACATTAACTTGGAGCTGGAGGAGGAAGAAATTAAGGACACCCTAATGAATGATGAGGATTTGGGGGTGGAAGTGCAAGAAGTTGAAGTGGAGGGTTCTGACCCTATCACTAAGTTGCCCGAGTACATCCCTCCATACAAGGGCAAGACCAAGGTGCCAAAGGACATTGATGAAAGCAAAGTCGCCTTGCACATACCTCTGCTGCCGGACGAGATTGTCTTTGAAGGAGCGCACTTGGGGCAGGTTCCTCTGTTGAAACTAGAAGATTGGGACTTAGCTGACCATGAGAAGTTCCCGCACTTGGCGAGAGAACAGCTAATGCACTGCATCGTTCACACAACCACTAGGATGACTTCATTGGAACAGTGGAAGTGGCTCATGGGAGTAGACAAGGCAGGTCTGCTAAACTTGCTATGGGTGATGCACTACAATCATACACCCATTACAGTATTGGTCATCAAGAAGCTATTATGCTTGGTGCACAATGGGTGTTTGTGGCTGGAGGAGCCAATACCCATCACTGACAGGTTGATCCATAGGATCACACGACTGCCCTATATAGGGGAAAATCTGGCCATGATGTTTGGCGAAAAAGGTGGCGAGAAGGCCCTCGCGAAGGCCATGAAGGAGAAATTCAAGCTCATGAAGAAGCCACGAAGCTATGCCATCTTGAGTATCTGCGACCCTGCGGTCAAGGTGGCCATGCAGATTTTGGCAAGAAAAGTTATGAGGAAGTGTCATGTAGATGAAGTGTCAGCACTAGTCATCACGCAAGTGACCCAATGTGCTGAAGGAGTCCAGTTTAATTGGGCATGCTACCTCTACGGTGAGTTCCTTATGAACTTCCGCGAGGCACAGGAGCTCAGCAAGACCTTCCACTATGCGTGGCTCTTGCTATCCATTGTGTTGGTAGCCTAGTTGACTAATGAAATATGCATAAAGAATGACAAGCAATCTCATGAAAACACTCAAAATTATAAACATCATAATACTCATGAAACATTCAAAACATTTAAAACAATAAAACACCTAATACTAAGTCAATTATCTATAGACAAACCTAAACACATGTTTTGAAATAAAATCACCAACTAGCTCCATATGAGGGATATGTTTCCTAACCATAGATTCTACTGCTTTAGTTCTCTCAACAAAATGCCACCCTTGATATGGAGCTATGATTCCATAAGGATAAATGGTTCCTATGGTTGACTAATATCCCTAACATAATGAAATACCCAATAATTAACAAAATATAAGCTCTTAAAAACTTTAAAATCCTCCTGCTCTCTTCCCCAACCTACATGAACCAAGGGATGGAAACACATTCTCTTCCTTGTAGTCCCTTATAGGAAATTCATCTCCTCTAGGTCTCCTGCGAAAACTATCTAGGAATCTTAATGTTGAAGGCTTTAGGTAATTGAGTTATTTGTGGAGTCTCAATCATAGTCATTCCATGCCCATTCCTATAGGAAAATTCTTATTATATTTACATAGAAGGCATCCCCAACCTTCAACCTAATTACAAGCAAGGATTTATCTACAATCCTTCTATGTTCAATTTGAATGGTATTGGTTTGATATAGTACCCTAGTGGATGTTTAGGTGATGGATAAATGAATGGAATGATGGATGCTAGAATGAACGATCAAATGTCCTCAACAACCCAAAATTAAATAATATATATGCATTGCCTCGCCTTGCCACTTGGAATCCCAAGAACTACACATAAGTCCTACGGAATTCTTCCCAATGTTGATTTGTCCTTAAGCATAGTTTATGGTGATAGGGCTTTGGATTACAGTAAAACAATATATTTCAAGCTTTCTCCCCTTCAATTTTTAGAAATTTCACTATAGATCAGCTAGCTCTGATACCATGTAGAAATTCTACAAATTCTCTACAAATCTCACTCTAAGACTATGTAGAAAATCTAACTATAGATTGACCCGATAATGCAATATACCAAATCAAAATACTATAACCTACTTCTACTATCAATTTGCGGAAGCTTAAATATCGAGCAAGATTGATCTGAACACATATAACCAGAAGGAGAAGAATCAATGCACAATACACATAAAAATACTTTGGGGAAAGCCTCAGTTGAAAACCCCACTATTTGTATTATCATAGAAGGTGGAAATACATAGAGATTATACAAATCCTTAGCTCTCACAGGTAGCCAACTCTTAGTATAATCCTCACAGATGCTCACAGGCAATCCTAGCTTCTCACAAGCCTTCTCCTCTTCCCTCCAAACTCCTATTTCCTTGTGATATTCCTAGTGGATGATTCTCACCTCACCAAGTGGAACATTGCTCTAACACACTGTCATAACTACGCAATCCTCAAGGAACCTTTTCTTGACTGCATGGATGAATTTCCTTTATAGGAGAAAACATGCAATTGATAGTACACTTTCCTTGACATTTATTTCAACTGGGTCTTTCTCAGAATAGACATGCATGAGTTTCTGATGAGAGAATCTTCAGTTATCTGGAGTACACTTATCGAGTGCATGCATGCATCAACTGGTTGATAACTCACAATTAGTTCCTCAAATAGTTTGGAACTAATTTAACTAGACTTAACTCAGTAAACTGAGCTAACTAATTACAACTCAAATATAACTCAATCTTATATCCTTAATTAAGGGATAATCTCCTTAATTTAAGGGATAACTGTTGCATGACTTCATAAATACTTCTAACTTGAATTTCTCCAACTAATTAATCCATAATGAATTAGTTAATTATTTCCAAGCAACTGGTGAGACTAAATTCGATTTTAGTTCACAATTTTAATTCAAGGACAAATTAAAATTTGAATATTCTGGATTCTATTTTTATCATTTCTTGTTGCTATTTTCAACACAATCCAGATTTAACCCCCTCTCACATTTCTCTCTTATATAATCATAACTCCCCAATGTTATCATGGCTCTTGTATCATAACCAACAATGTGTTTTTATTAATGAATTTGACATAAAGTTTACATAAATTGGTTCTTGACCATACCATGTTTCTCATATCTTAAATCATATATCTATAGTTGCATTGCATTTCCTAGGGACTAAAATTAGGGTGTTGCATTTCGCTTCCTCTTATTTGTGTAATGTCCTTAATGCACATTAGAAAATAGGTGACTATATATATGATTTTTACATCAAAATAGTTTTAGGTCGGCATCCTACTTCATAGCTTTGTTTTGGAGCACCTTGAATTTCTAATATAGTGCACACTAGCTCCATCGAAAATTCCCCTCAGGCTCCACCTGGATCAAATTCTAATTAATGACATGGATAAGGTCATGCACACACTTTTTCAATAAATATACATGAAATACATTATGCACATTCATGGAGGTAAGGAATGCAAGCATGTATAAAACTAGCCCTATCCTATTCAATATCGCAAATGGCACACAAAATATTGGTTCCAACTTAATTTAGCTTCCCAAATTTAGTGATCTCTTCTTGGGATTAAATTTTAAGAAGACATGTTCACCCACTCTAAATTCCCTAGTTACTATACTTTTGTCCACATATAATTTCTTTCTATCCTTCATTTCTTTTAAATTCTATTTGATTTTCATTATATTTTCTTCCATCTCCTTGAGAATCTCTAGCCTAAGCACTACTTTCTTTCTAGATTGTCCCAACTTACTAGAGTATTACACTTTCCAACATATAATTCAAATGGGCTCATCTTCAATGAAGCTTAATGTCCATTGTTGTATGAAAAATCCACTTAATATCAATACTCTTCCCACTTTAATGGCTTATATGTCATTCATCCTTAGCACATCTTTAATCCCATGATTAACTCTATCTATTTTCCCATTTGTTTATAGGTGATATGTTGTACTGAAGTTTATATTTTTTCCAAATCCCTTGAGAAATCCCTTCTAAAGATTTAGTTAAACTTGGAATATCAATTTGACACAATTGACTTGGGAAACTCATGTATCCTCACAACTTCTTTCATGTAAATATTAGAAATGTTGACTACCTTATGGCTCATCTTGACTAGAATAAAATGTGCCAACTTGGTCAACATTTCCACCACCATAATTATTGAATCATGTTGCCTTGTTGTCCGAGGTGACTTGATGATGAAGTCAATGGTGACTATCTCCCACTTATAGTGTGGATTTTGTAATGGCAATAGAAAACCTATTGGATTTCCATGCTCAACCTTCACCCTTTAGCATTCTATGCATCTGGCTATGTAATCAGGCACATCTTTCTTCGTGCTTGACTAAAAATATTTTCCCTTTATTGTTGTTGTGGTCTTTTGATAAATTGGGTTTCCAACATATGGAACATTATGCATATATTTTAACACGACATTCCTTAATTCAATTAAAATAGGAACATAAAGTATATTTTGTGCATTAATATTCCATCATCTCCTAATGTATACTCTTTGGACTTTGGCTGTATCTTTTCTTATTATAAATCTTCTTTGACTTCTAGTTAATGTTGATTTACAACAACAACCTTTACAATTGTTCTCTTAAAATATGAATTGTACATTCTAATGGTAGTAGAGTGCATCTCATGCACCATCTTACTGAGTGCATCAAAAACAATATTCTCCTTCTCTTTGATATGATTGATATCAAATTCATATTTGCTCATAAATTCTAACCATTTAGTCTTCTTGGAATTCAGATTTTGTTGCTCGATTAAATACTTCAAACCAATATGGTCCATTTTGAGCTCAAATTTCTTCCCCGACAAATAATGCCTCCACTTCTTCAACACATGTCTCTGGTAGCAAGTTCCAAATCATGTGTGCTATAGTTTCATTCCCAAAAAGGGGAATGTACATAGATGATGATAGAAAGTTCCAAATCATATGTGGCATAGTTACATTCGCATTTTGGGTAAGGACTCCACCAAGTCCCTTCTTTTAACCATTTGTTTGCACTACAAATTCCTCATTGGGATCTACAATCCTTAAAATAGGTGCATTGATTAACACTTTCTACAAGGGATGGAAACTCTCTACACTTGGAAGTCCATTCAAATTTCATCCCATTATTTTGAAAAGAAGTAGTGGGATATGCAATCATGAAAAAAATACTATAATACTTATATCCAACAATTTGAAAAAAAATGGATTTGGTGACACTCCTTATGATGACCATCCTCTAAGATTTTTTTTTGGATCCACTACTATGCCTTGTTCGAAGATTATGTGTCACAAACAATGGATATACTTTTGTAAAATCATGTTGTTCCTATAAATTTGAATAGATAAGTATATAATCAAAAAATATAGTCACGATCTTTTCCAAGATTCCTAAATATGCAAATAATCAAAAATATAAAGATAGTTGGTTCACTTGTTAATTGGATGGAACCAATACAATCTCATAGATCCCATACTTTATTCTAAAATCCATGTTGCTAATATCTTCATCTTTGATCCTCACCTAATTATACCCTAATTTATGGTCTATCTTGACAATTACCTTTTCTCCCTTTAATCACTAAGAGCATTAATTTTAGGGAGAGGGTACTTTTTATTTATTATATCTTTATTCACTTTCCTAAAATCAATGCACAAAATTAAGTTCCCATCCTTCTTCTCCATGAATAGTAATTTTTCTCCCAAAGTTGAGACACATGGGCATATGTATTATTATGTATCCAAATCAAAATAACACATAAACATAAGAAAATATAGATCACTCACTTGAAAATAAGCCACTTCGAGGGGGCAACCTCCTTTTACATCACATAAATGGGATTTTTTTGGATCATTCAAATGAAAATACCACCTTGGTATATATATGGTTCTAAAGGGTCAAAATATAATTAGGGCCTACCTAACAATAGTAATGTAGGGGCACAACAATAACAATAAAGGGCTTCTATGGGGCACAAAAATAACAATATAGGGGTTACACTAGTACTATAGGTACTTAACATGCCCTTATCCTTCAAAAAAATGTTTCCCTCAATGCTTCAGTAATTCTGGATGCTTCTGTATAAAATACTCATCCTCCCATGTGGAATCTTTAGTATGTAAGTTCTTCCACTTAATCAGATACATTGAAATTGTTCTATTCCATCATTGTTGTATTCTTGTCTCCATGATTTCTTTAGGCTCCAATATGCTTTTTATTTCCTCATCAAGTTCTGGAAATATAGTTTGAATTAATAGCTTGTCACCTATAACATTATTTAAGTATGAAACAAGAAAAACTGGGTGTACTCATGAAGATGTAAGCAACTCCAATTTGTATGCCATAATGCCAATATTTTGAAACACCTCGTAAGGGCCATAGTACTTGGGTGATAATTTATTATCTTTCTTAGCTTGCTTGAGGGACATTTGTTTGTATGGCTGTAGCCATAAAAATACCCAATAACTTACTTCAAAAGTTATTTCATTGAGATGTTGATATGATTGTTGTTTCATTCAATTTTGCACCAGAGTCAGGTTATCTTTTAAGATTTGGAGAACTTGTTGTTGATGATCGATTTGATCTTCCATTGCTTGAACCTTAGAATTGTCTCTTAGAGATAATGTGATGGATGATGAATGATACAATAAAGTGCCATAAATAGGGTCATTTTTTGTGGTATGGAAGGAAGTGTTATACCACCATTCTTCTAGAGGTAACCACTTGACCCATTGTGTTTGTTTATCCGATAAAAATAAACGAAGATATCCTTCCAAACATTTGTTCACTATCTCAATTTTCCCATCCTATTATGGATGATAAGATGATCTATGAGCTAATTTAGTAAAAAGGTAAGAAAATAATTTTGTCCAAAAAAATCCAGTGAAAATGGGATCTCTATCACTTACAATAATCTTTGGGTTTCCATGTAGCTTTTGAACTATTTCCACAAGTGCAATAGGTAATATACTGGCTTTGAAAGGATAAGATGGTGCACAAAAGTGTGTATACTTGGTAAGTCTATCAATTACCACCATGATGACATTATTTCCTTTAGACTTGGGTAGACTTGTAACTAAATCCATAGGGAGCTCCTCCCCATGCTGACTTGGAATGGATAATGGTTGTAAAAGACCTATGGTCTTAATTATCTTGACTTTATTTTGTTGGAAAACCAAACATCCGCCACAAACTTCTAAATGTCGTATTTAAGGCCATCACAAAAAAAATATTTCTTGACCTTGTGGTAAGTTCTCAAGTGTTGAAAAATACAACAAAAAATTTTCAGTTTGACATTGCCTTGGTCAAACTAAAGAAAATTTGAATTTCCATTTCAGTAAAAATCTTGGAGGTAGTTAACTGAGGTGACATGGCTCTTGTCACTGAGTTAAATCAGTTAATTCAAGTTGGAGGCCTTGAGTTCAGATAAGCTTGACTGATTTCTAATTTGTAGCAATATAATTCAGTTTAGTTGAGTTATCGTCAGTTAAACTAGCTCTAACTGTTGGAGGAACTAGTGGAAGGTCAAGTTGTGCAGTGTGACTTCAGTCACACTTAGTGATTATTCAGATAACTCATCAATCAACCCAAAATAATTGTTGCATGCATAGAATTCAACTTACCCAGTTGAGATGTAGATTTCAAGGTAGTGTACTATCAATTGTAGACTATTCCAATGTGTACAAGTGGTGCATGCAATCAGAGATCAACCCAGATGGATTGCACAATCAATTGACGGAATTACCATAAATAATAGGGGCCTAATTACTCAAGAAACAATGAAAGGAAATAGGGGCTTGAAAATTTGCTATTTGCTGGCCAGATTCAGTCAGTCAAGTAGGGGGATAGACTATACACTTGTAGGTTGTTTTCGGGCTTGAGAAAGAATATGTATTCATCTCTATTATTTTATTAATACAATATAGATAGGAAGGGGCTTTGAGCAGTTTCTTTCACCTAGATAAATCTCTATGTATGTGTGATGATCCCTATTGCATTTTATGATTTGAGTTTTACATTGTGAATTGAATTTCACAGATCAATAGAGTAACTATGAGTCTTGTGATTCAGTAAATTTGATGAGACATTTCAAATATACATAGTAATTTTTGCATGGTATCATAGTAGGATTCACACTAGAGTATAAATGTCAAAGTTGGTTCTCAGTAGAATCGAATTTGGATTTCATTGTTGCAATATCTCTTTAGATTTAGAAAGATGGACTTCAATGGGTTGAGGCTGGAGTATGCCTTGGAAGGAGGCTCTAATTTCGTTGCATGGAACTTGGATCACATGGAGGCGGTATTGTATGACAATGGATTGTTGTAATATGTCAAGATAGACATTCCACAACCACCTTCAACATATGTCCAGGACCTTGCTCAATGGAAGAAAGATATGGCCAAGGCAAGGAGAATAATCTTAGAGGGAGTACGAGATCACATTGTCTCAAATATCCATGGAAAATAAACTTTTATCACAATGTGGAAAGCACTAACATAATTGTTTGAGAACAATAGTGACCACAGGGAGCTAGCACTCAAAGATAAACTTCAAAATATCAAGATGCAAATAATGATTCCATACCTCAATATCTGAGCAGGGTCACAAAATGTCATGATGAAATTGGTGGGGTTTGTGTTATTATAACAAAGGATGATTTGGTAATCCTATCCCTTATAGGCCTTCCCAAGAGCTGGCACAACTACTAAGATTTGGTGAACAAGAGGGAGAAACTACCAAATTGGGAACACTTGTGGTCCGATATGGTTCAAGAGGAAATAAGGAGTAATACTAGAGATGGCACTTAATCCAAGGGTGAGGATGAGGATTTGCATTGGTTGGAAAGGAAAAGAAATGGAAAGGGAAGAAATCCCAATCCAAAATAGAATCTAGTCAAGAGGGCAAGAAGAAAGATTTGTCCAAACTTAAGTGCTTCAGTTGTCATGAATTTGGGCACTATGCCACGAAGTGTCCATAGAAGAAGACAAGCAAGAATATTGTAGGAGGAGAATCACAGTTCAAGATTTACTTTACTCTCATTGCATCATGGCCAGCACAATGATGGGGAGTGTGTGGTGTTCGAAGAGTGTCTTGAGATTCAGGCAATTGCAGATGATATCACCATTAAATATGTTCCTCTCATGTCAATATATGTTATTGTCTTGGGGGGATCACACTTACCTATTTTTTAGTAGAAGTAGGTACTTGGACAATGGTACCTCGTTCCACATGATGGGGAATAAATATTTTTTCAGTGACTAGGAGGAGAAATACTTCGATATGCACATTGAGATGGGGGAGAATGGAAGGTACAACGTGACTGGGATTGGCACAGCCACCTTTCAGAGGGAGTCGGGCTCCCCCCCAGGGTCAAGGATGTCATGTTTATTCCTTGCCTAAAGAAAAATCTCATTGTAGTTTTGGAATACCATGGTTATTATGTGATATTTAGCAAAGGAAAGGCATTCCTGAGACACATAGCCATGAGACAGGTGAAGCAGATCAGGGTTCGGCTGAAGAACTTGTATAATATAGATGTGGAGGATTGTATTGCATTAAGCACTAAGGTGGAGAAGATGAAGATTCACGATGTCAGTGAAATATGGAATAGAATACTTGACCATTTGCATCATGGCACCTTGAAGATTTTGCAGCAAATAACAACAAGCCTTCCCAAAGAATCACTTGAGCAGAAGGATGTACTATGGGGAGGTACAAAAAATCCACTTTCCATGATCGGGACAACAAAGCACATGCAATCCTTGAAAGGATCCACTCTGATTTTTTTAGACCTTTCTTGACAACCTCCATTGCCTGGCACAAATATTTTGTTATCTTTGTAGATTATTTATCATGGAAGCGATGGATTGTATTCATGCTAAAGAAAAATCAGACATTCTCCAAGTTCGTTGAATTCAAGGCACTAGTTGAGAAAGAAACTAACAAGAAGGTGAAGGCTCGTAGGAGTGATAATGGAAGTGAGTATGTGTTAAATGAATTTTAAAATTTATGTGAAAAAGAAGGAATTTGACAGAAGTTGATAGCACTCCACAACCCATAGTAGAATGGGGTGGCTAGAAGAAAGAATTGTAGCATTATGGGAGTTGTGAGGGCTATGTTGCATGAACAAGGCCTACCACTGCATTTGTGGGAAGAGGCATGCAACACAACAATATGTTTGCATAACCAGAGTCGTCTTCAGATTATAGGAATGATTACATTGGAGGAGGATATGTTGGGAGAAAGCCAAATGTGTCACACTTCAATATTTTCAAAGCCTCTATTTACTACCATGTCTCCAAATAATTAAGGGAGAAGGTCGAGCCAACAATAGAGTTGGGGGTATTTGTGGGGTACAGAGAAACTCCTCACAACTACCATGTATACTTTTCATCCTTTAGAATGACATTTGTATGAATGGATTTGAATTTTCATGAGGATAAAGTGATGCAGTACTCTCTTGAGAGTGAGATTCAAATTCCACTGGGTGAGGAGATTTTAGCTCCAAAGGAGGAACCTCAGGAAGTTGTTGAGCATCCACAAATTGAGGATTAAAGAGTGGAGACAACCACTCAAGCATAACCATCTAGAGAAGGTGTTGGGAATGGGTTCCCCCAAGGGTAGTTTTAGGGCTAAAAGCCCATGTTTTGGGACAATTTCGCAATAAAGTTGTAAAGTCTCCGCATTTTGTAGTCACGGTACGTGAAGGTTTCAAGACTCATAAAGGGTTATCCACCATTATTTTGTAAAGTGTAAAATTAGCTGTAAAGATCCACCCATGTCCGTAGACCATGGGATTGTATAAAAAGGAGCTAAGTAAGTAATCGCTAAGGGGGAAGAAGAGAGAAGCATTGGGGTTTTGGTAGAGAAGTCTAAGTGTTTCGGGTCTTAGCACAGGTAGAGGCTCTACAACTGAGTGTGTCTAAGTCCACAGCTGAGTGCGCGGACCCCTACAACTGTGCGCGCAGGGTAGATAGAGTCTGTATTAAATTAGAAGATATTAATAAAGAGAAGTATTTTGCAATTACAATGTATTTAGTTCCTATTAATGTATATGATTATATTGGTTTTTGGGTTTAATTTATAATGTTTATTTGATGCGTGAATATATATGATTATATCGGTTAATTCAACACAAGTAAGGATATTAGTTTACGCGATGCTAACTATGACATATTAGTAAGATAAGTAAAACACTTGAGATAACTTGGGAACCTATACAATACATTGTCATAGTTGTGTAAAAGTACCTGGACCACAGGTTAGGGCTACGCGAAGGTCAATCATACACCTTTGCGGAGGTACTAAAGCGTGGAATACAAGGTAGACTGATAGAGCCTTAAGGCTTAACGACCTGCACGAAAGTAGGGGCAAAGGGTATAAATTGACATCACGACCATCTTAGGGTGTGGAAACTTAGCTCCAACATCCCCCCATACTGCTTCGTGTGAGACTACGATCTGCACTCTGTGGGTTGATGCGAAAGGGCCAGTAGTGTAGGGATTTGTTTTGCTAACTGGCGCTGAACCTGGGTTAGGGCCCATGAAGCCAACAAATGGTTTTGTTGCTAGGACCAGAATCTGCATGAGAGATGTGTGATGTCGTATCACTGGAATCCAACTAAGAAAGAGATCGAAGGCTGGTTAGATAAGAAGATCGACAAATTCGTGGCACAAGTATACAGAAATAAATGAGATCTTTTTCTTTTCCCTTCCAATTGAGTTATACAAGTGGATCGCGAAGCTAGCGAATAGCCAAGGAAGGTGGAGGCCTGATGGTCCTATTGTCTGGACCCCAGAGTTAGTACAGAGACTAGAAGCCTCTAAGGATAAGATTGTCCGCATTGTCGATCATTGGCTCGATTGTATCATAGGGGGGTTTGTGATAGAATTCACAATACCTAGGGGGGATAATATGGGGTACCAAGGGAGGTACCCAAGGTAATAATGTAATAATGGGATGGGCCATAGTAATAAATAAGGGGGTTAACCCATATCATGTAAGGGACCACAAGTAGTTAGTAATAATGTAATGGGCCCATGGTATTAGTTGATGGTATGAGGGAACCATGGTAATGATCCATGGTATTATATGTATGAGGCCTATATAGAGGCTAGAGACTCCACGTGAAGAAATATTGTGTCAAGAATTATTGTATGTACAAGCATATGGCTTGTGGAGTGTTCTCCTTCCTTAAGGAGTGAATGTATGGTGTTGCCCTACCTTAAGGGTTTGATCAATAACGAATCATTTCATATTATTTCTGGGTTTATTTGCATTGTCTTATATTTTTATATCAGATCTATAATATTTCCTGGTTAGATCTACAACAATTGGTATCAGAGCACTTTCTTGGGCAAAAACGTGGAGAATATTTTTTAATTTTTGCAGGATTTCAGGGGTGGCGAGTTTGCAAATCAGATCTGTACATTTTGGTACAAGATCTGCTAAATCTAATTGCAGATCTGGTTTCTATGTGAAAAATATCCGATTACAAAAAAAAAATCGACTGAATCGGAGTCCGGATGAAGGCGATATCGCTGATTTAAAAATCAGTGGGGTTGCACATAAGTTTTCAGGGTAGCGAGTTTGCGGCACAGATTTGGACGTCCTAGTGCAAGATCTACAAAATATAATTGTAGATCTGGATTCTATGTGAAAAAATACCTGATTTCAAAAAAAACATCGGTCGAATCGGGGTCTGGATGAGGGAGATATCGCTGATTTAAAATCAGCTCGTTTTTGTAGAAATTTTGGTGACGTCGAGAGAGTTGCAGCGTAGATCTGAAATTCTAGTGCCTGGATCAAGATTTATATCACATGGGCAGATGAAGAATGATTGTTCCATTTCTAAAAACAGGTTATAATAAGGATTCTGAGCAATATTGATGGAATTGTGGCCCTTTCAAATTTTTGCCAAGTAAGCGAATTTTTTCTCAAACCCTCTTCATGGCAAAGTTTACTGGAAAAGATGATAGCCCTACTATTGAAGAATTCATACAAAACCTAAAGAACATATTTGGGAAGGGATGGAATTATATGGTACCACTTTTTTTGAAAGAAGAGGCAGCCATATGGTGGAAATCACTGGGCATCACTAACTTGGCCAAATGCCCGGATGAAGAAATGAAAAAACTCCTTATGGACAAATGGTCTCGGGTTAGAAAACAAGATAAGGAGAAACATGTGGAGTTATTTCCTACTGGTATATCCTTATTGCAGGTTCATGGGTTGATTCAGAAGGAGAAGATCGTTGTGTCTATAAATCCTAGTTGCAAGCATAATTTTATCAATGTTAATTTGGCAAAAAAATTGCAAGTTCCAGCCAAACACATTGAAAACACGCAAGTGGATGATGAGGATGTTCAGATTTATAAGGATTTGAAGCTTTCTATGGATAAGTATGTGTTGCATAGATATTTTTATACTTCAGAGATGGATAATATGGATGTTTTTTTTGCATATCCTTGGATGGAATCTGCAGGTACTATCAATATTAATGTGCAGAAGAAATTCTTGAAGTTCTAGTATAAAAAGAAGAAAATTACATTACAGGATATTTCCATCAATAAACAGGAAGAGTACATGGAGGTTGAAGCAGAAGATGTTCCAGGGACTGACATATCAAATGATGAGCCTTTGATGATCGACAATCAAACACAAACAGAGGCTGAAGCAGAAAAGGTTACAGGTACATCAGATGAGGGTGCAGTGGTTGAAGTCATATTGGAAAAGAAGACATCACAATAGGCACCACAGCAGGGTGAATTAAAGAAAAAGACACTGTGGGTTAAAACTTCAACATATCATCACCCACATCACCCCGCAAGACAACCATCAAGATGGAAACCAAGCAGTCACTAAGACAACAACCCCCGTATGACAGATAGCGAGGAGCGAAGATCCACCTACTACACATCAACACAAAAGAGCTGCCACAGTCACCTTCCATCTCAAGCAAGCAAGGCACCAACGAGATCGAGGGTTCACCTTTCTCTTGGATGGCTAGATGCACGTGCATGGTACCAGTGGACTACTCTTTTGAGTAGTCTTATTATTTGTGTTCTTCCCATGTTTCGGGGACAAAACATGCTTAGGGTGGTGGAATGTTATATACCTAGGGGGGATAATATGGGGTACCAAGGGAGGTACCGAAGGTAATAATGTAATAATGGGATGGGCCATAGTAATAAATAAGGGGGTTAACCCATATCATGTAAGGCACCACAAGTAGTTAGTAATAATGTAATGGGCCCATGGTATTAGTCGATGGTATGAGGGAACCATGGTAATGATCCATGGTATTGTATGTATGAGGCCTATGTAGAGGCTAGAGACTCCACGTGAAGAAATATTGTGTCAAGAATTATTGTATGTACAAGCATATGGCTTGTGGAGTGTTCTCCATCCTTAAGGAGCGAATGTATGGTGTTTCCCTACCTTAAGCGTTTGATCAATAACGAATCATTTCATATTATTTCTGGGTTTATTTGCATTGTCTTATATTTTTATATCAGATCTATAATATTTCCGGGTTAGATCTACAACAGAGACTATGGTCTGCACTCTGTGGGTTGATGTGAAAAGGCCAGTAGTGTAGGGATTTGTTTTGCTAACTGGCACTAAACCTGGGTTAGGGCCCATGAAGCTAAAAAATGGTTTTTTTGTTGGGACCAGAATTTGCATGAGAGATGTGTGATGTTGTATCACTGGAATCCAACTAAGAAAGAGATCGAAGACTGGTTAGATAAGAAGATCGACAAATTCGCGGCACAAGTATACAGAAATCAATGAGATCTTTTTCTGTTCCCTTCCAATTGAGTTATACAAGTGGATCATGAAGTTAGCGAATAACCAAGGAAGGTGGAGGCCTAATGGTCCTATTGTCTGGACCCCAGAGTTAGTATAGAGACTAGAAGCCTCTAAGGATAAGATTGTCCGTGTTGTCGATCATTGGCTCGATTGTATCATAGGGGGGTTTGTGATAGAATTCACAATACGTAAGGGGGATAATATGGGGTACCAAGGGAGGTACCCAAGGTAATAATGTAATAATGGGATGGGCCATAGTAATAAATAAGGGGGTTAACCCATATCATGTAAGGGACCACAAGTAGTAAGTAATAATGTAATGGGCCCATGGTATTAGTCGATGGTATGAGGGAACCATGGTAATGATCCATGGTATTGTATGTATGAGGCCTATATAGAGGCTAGAGACTCCAGGTGAAGAAATATTGTGTCAAGAATTATTGTATGTACAAGCATATGGCTTGTGGAGTGTTCTCCTTCCTTAAGGAGTGAATGTATGGTGTTGCCCTACCTTAAGGGTTTGATCAATAACGAATCATTTCATATTATTTCTGGGTTTATTTGCATTGTCTTATATTTTTATATCACATCTATAATATTTCCAGGTTAGATCTACAACAATTGGTATCAGAGCACTTTTTTGGGCAAAAAAGTGGAGAGTTTTTTTTAATTTTTGCAGGATTTCAGGGGCGGCGAGTTTGCAAATCAGATCTGTACATTTTGGTGCAAGATCTGATAAATCTAATTGCAGATCTGGTTTCTATGTGAAAAATATCTTATTTCAAAAAAAAAAATCGACTGAATCAGAGTCCGGATGAAGGCGATATCGCTGATTTAAAAATCAGTGGGGTTGCAGATAATTTTTCAGCGTAGCGAGTTTGCGGCACAGATCTGGACGTCGTGGTGCACGATCTGCAAAATATAATTGTAGATCTAGATTCTATGTGAAAAAATACCCGATTTCAAAAAAAACATCGGTCGAATCGGAGTCCAGATGAGGGAGATATCGCTGACTTAAAATCAGCTCTTTTTTGTAGAAATTTTGGTGACGGCGGGAGAGTTGCAGCGCAGATCTGAAATTCTAGTGCTTGGATCAAGATTTCTATCACAGGGGAAGATGCAGAATGATTGTTCCATTTCTAAAAACAGGTTATAATAAGGATTCTGAGCAATATTGACACAATTGTGGCCCTTTCAAATTTTCGCGAAGTAAGCGTATTTTTTCTCAAACCCTCTTCATGGCAAAGTTTACTGGAAAAGATGATAGCCCTACTATTGAAGAATTCATACAAAATCTAAAGAACATATTTGGGGGGGACGGAATTATATGGTACCACGTTTTTTGAAAGAAGAGGCAGCCATATGGTGGAAATCACTGGGCATCACTAACTTGGCCAAATGCCCGGATGAAGAAATGAAAAAACGCCTTATGGACAAATGGTCTCAGGTTAGAAAACAAGATAAGGGGAAAAATGTGGAGTTATTTCCTACTGGTATACCCTTATTGCAGGTTCATGGGTTGATTCAGAAGGAGAAGATCGTTGTGTCTATAAATCCTAGTTGCAAGCATAATTTTATCAATGTTAATTTGGCAAAAAAATTGCAAGTTCCAGCCATACACATTGAAAACACACAAGTGGATGATGAGGATATTCAGATTTATAAGGATTTGAAGCTTTCTATGGATAAGTATGTGTTGCATGAAGATTTTTATACTTCAGAGATGGATAATATGGATGTTGTTTCGGGATATCCTTGGATGGAATTTGCAGGTACTATCAATATTAATGTGCAGAAGAAATTCCTGAAGTTCTAGTATAAAAAGAAGAAAATTGCGTTACAGGATATTTCCATCAATAAACAGGTAGAGTAAATGGAGGCTGAAGCAGAAGATGTTCCAGGGACTGACATATCAGATGATGAGCCTTTGATGATCGACAATCAAACACAAACAGAGGCTGAAGCAGAAAAGGTTA
>APFE030232831.1:174978-221147 GCA_000404065.3 Pinus taeda | reverse complement strand
TCGAAAAGGCCCTCCTTAGCTTTGAAGGTAGTCTTCCACACATCAGAGGGTTCGATTGGTACCTAGTGATATCCTGACTTTAGATCAATCATACTGAAATATTTTGGCCCCTTTAGTTGGTCCAGGAGGTCATCAATCCGCGGGATCAGGTACCTATTACGAACAGTGATCTTGTTCAGCGCTTGATAGTAAATAAAGAGTCTCCAAGTCCTGTCCTTCTTCTGTACCAACACGATCGGGCTCCCACAAGGCGATGAACTTGGATGGATGTGACCTTTCTGCAGTAGCTCCTGAATCTGCCTCTTGATTTCATCGTTCTCCAGAACGGAGCACCGATAGATTGGTCCATTGGGTAGCGGCGCACCTGGGGTCAGATTGATGGAGTGCTTGACCTGACAGTGCAGAGGAACCCTTGCGGGGGAGGTGAAGACGTCCTTGTACTCCCCTACAACCTTGTCCATTTGTACTTGTCGTGCGGAGGGGCCCTTTCTGGAGGTCGTGGCCACCGTCTTCTTCTTTCCTTGAGGGCATATCATTAGGAAAATAAATTTCCTTTTTTTGGAAATGAGCTTACTGCATTGTTTTGCTGTAACCAAAGAGATGGCGATAGGCACTGCTACCTCCGGTATCCTGTACAACTTATTTCCCAATGTAACAATAATAGCACGGGGCCGTGATTCATACACAACATGTCGCTTCCACAAGTATGGTTTTCCTAATAATACATCACAAACTTCAAGGGGAGCAATGTCACACAATGCCTCATCCGTGAAGGGCTTGATGTTGTATGGAAGGCGACACTGCTGGCTCACGCGAATATCTCGTCCTTGGTGAAGCCACCCAATGGCGTACAGTTGTGGATGTGCTGTGGTCGGTAGGCCCAACCGCTTGACGACCTTTACCGAAATGAGGTTCTTTTGGCTCCTGCTATCGACAATGAACTGTAGCGGGGAGCCCTTTACCCACATCTGGGAGTGGAAGAGACGCTCCTCCTCCTCTGGATCTTCGGGTTCCTCCTTCTATATCTTCGTGGTGGCAACGGTGGCGTTGGGCTCTGTATTGATAATCTGCTTCCCTTTGTCATTCCCCTTGTCGGGTTTTGACTCAGAGTCAGAACATGCATCTGATTCTGAAACCTTTAGCTCAGCCACTAGTGACTGCTTGGCCCGACACTCACTTGTATTGCGAGTGGAGCTCTTATGGAACTCACACCATTTTCCCGTGTCCTTTTTCGGCTTCACAGTGCTGTTCTTTGCTTGTAGCTTTGTCGGGTTGTCTTGGGTTTCCCCACCTTAGCTTTGTCCTTTGTTCTGTGGTTTAGGGGCACCTTTCCCTTGCTTTAGATTCATAGATCCAAAGTCTCGCTTCTTCTGTTTAAAATTTTGCTCGACCTTGATGCTATATCGGTATGCTGTGCCGAGAGAGGAGATGTTCAGGAATTCTATTTCTTCCTGGATGTACTTGTGTAGGCAACCATAGTATTTTAGTATCAAATGCTACTCTGAATCCTTGATACCCAACTTTGTACGAAGGGTATTGAAAAGATTGGTAAACTATGGCACGTCTTGGTCCCTTCCCTGCTGCATCATGGTCCACTTTATGTATTGATCCTCATAGCTTCGGACAAGGTAGTACTCCTCCTTGATGGAATCCCAGAATGAATTCCAGGTGGGTGTGGCTGAAAATAGTGAGTTGGTGTTTTCATCCTTTTTCTCGCAGTAGGTTTCCCACTAGTCCTTGACGTGGGGGGCTGCTTTGAGAAGATCGAAAATAATCTTTTCTCGACTTGAAAATTCATGAACAGAAAAATAACCCTCTAGCAGATTTAACCATTTATCTACGACATCTGCGTCTATCTGACCCTCGAATATGGGGATTTCAAAATTAACTTGTACCTTAAAGGGCGTGGCGTTTCTAGAGTAGCCGCTGGAAGTTGATGCATTGCTTCTAGGTAGTCGTTGAAGGATCTGGGCATAAGTTGTCCACATAGCATTCCTGTTTCTTGAGCTTTCGAGCAAGAATTTTGATAGGATCTCCTACCCGTCGATCTTTCTTCTCATCCACCATGGGAGAACCGTCAGGATTAGTGAGGTCTGGCCTTCAGGGAAGTTCTAGCCAAGTTCAAGGCCGTAACTCCTTATATCCTCGACCTCGTTGGGGAACAAATGTGAAAGAAACAGAGAAAAAAGCAAGACCGCTTCTGACACCATGATCGCCAGATGTTAAAAACAGGAATGCAACAGAATTATACAGAGATAAGCGCATAAACAACAGATATGCCAATCGGAGAATAATACTTCAGGTTTCGATTAATATAAGGAATACTGAGAGAATATGCTTTACAAACAGTAATGGAAATAAACCAGCCGTAGGGGCGATGTAAAGCTGTATCGTCTAGAAGATATGTGGCGGCTACCAATGGGCTCTGAGACTGTCATTACAATTGAGAGCTCGAAGGCCTATTTATTGGTTGAAGAAACAATGGAAAACCCTAAACATCCAAAAACCTAACCTTAGAAGATGAAACACCAAACTGTGGGCCCCGTTTGGGTAAATTGGTACATCAACTTCCTCGGGTTGTAACTTTGGCATATGATCTCCGTTTGACGTGCACAATATCTCGTTAGAAAGATCTATCTGAGAACTACAACTTTAGGAAGATCAACATTAGTCCATGGACCCATGTTGCTCCCAGTTTTCCCAAAAAACGTCGTTTAGGGCCTCAAAATGGCTCTGAAAGTTCAAGACTCAAAAAACTACTAAAAATAGTAAGTTGTGCTATAATTAAGGAAATTGAAAATGCTAAGAAAAACAATGGTGGGGGTCCAAGTGGACTTGGCAGGTGGCCACCAATATCCACCTGGATCATTCAAGAACTTTATGACAACTTGATGATTGGCATTCTTAGTGGGTATAGCCTTAATCCACTTGGTAAAATAATCAGTGGTTACTAAGATCCATTTGTGTTGGCCACTGGAATGTGAGTTTATCTCACCTATAAAGTCCAAGCCCCACTATTGGAAGGGACCATTGACATGTATTGGCTTTAAGGGAAGAGATTTTAGCTGCTGTCTTCTTGCAAACCTCTGACATTTGTCACAATCTTTTACAAAAGAAAACACATCAGAGAACAAAGTAGGCCAATAATATCCAACCCTAAAGATTTTGTGAGCTATGGTTTTCCAATAATGATGCCCTCCATAGATGCTAGAATGAAACTAGTGTATGAGCTCCAGAGATTGTTCTTTATCTAGACACCTCAAGAGGATTCCTGATGGGTCTTTCCAATAAAGCAGATTTTTACTAATGTAGAATTTTGTTGATCTGAGTTTAATGGCATGAGCTTGACTTGAGCTAAGTCCTGGAGGGACTTCTAGCTTTTGCAAAAAATGAACTATGCTATAATACCATTCACATGTGACTAGATTTTCAGCCAAAGACTGATCCTGCTTTTGCTCTTCTGTTGCTCCCTCTACTTGCTCGTAATCTGATTTAGACCCATGGAATTTATATCTAACAAGCTGCAATTTTATTTAGCCATAAGTTTAGCCAAGCCCTGGCCTTTGACAAGCTTAGTGGGCTTCACCTCTATGCTAAACTCTATGAATTTTGCAATCCATTTAGCTCTCTTCCCATTAATATCTAGCTGAGTTAAGAAATCTTTTACTGACGCTGAAGGTACATATGTAACTACTTTGGAATGCAGAATATAAATTTTGAATGACTTTAAAGACTTTATGAGAGCATAAGCTTGTTTTTCGATAAGGTCATACCTTAGTTTAACATCCCTTAAAGTTTTGCTGAAAAAGGCCACAGGGTGCTTTATGCCTTCATCATTTTTCTGCAACATAACTGCTGCAAGTGTATCATAAGAGACAAAAGAGAAGATACAAAACTCCTTAGTGTAATCTAGGCTTATTAGAGTGGGAGGTTCCATGAAAGCTTGGTTGATGGCTTCAAAAGAGCTTCTTGAAGCATCTGTCCATTTTATTTTGCTCCTTCCTTCAGCATGGAAGTGATGTGCTTTACAAGCTTTGCATAGGTTGGAATGAACCTCCTTACGAAGTTAATCTTACCCAAGAAGGATTGAATGTCCCTTTTTGACCTTGGGATGAACAATGTATAAATGGCTTGAACCCTGGTTGGATCAATCTTCACACCTTCAGCAGAAACAATATGTCCCATAAGTTTGCCTTCTTCTAGAGCAAACTGTGACTTCTTTGGGTTGACTGAAATTCCAAACTGTCTGCACTTTAGGAAGACCTTCTTCAAATGATGTAAATGTTCTTTGTGGCTGCTGGAGAATACTGTGATGTCATCCAGATAAATAAGGACAAATTTGTCCTTCTCTCCCACGAAGGCTATGTCCATGGCCCTCTGAAAGGTAGCGCTAGCATTCATCAGTCCGAAAGGCATCTTGGAGTACATGAAAGTTCCCCAAGGAGTAGTGAAGGCGGTATTTTCCTGATCTTCACGGTGTACACCAATATGATTGTAACCTAAAAATCCATCTAAGAAAGACATGACTCTAGCCCCTGAAACTCTTTGCAGCAAGTGTTCCATCTTAGGCAGGGGATAGTTATATTATTTAGAGCACTTGTTTAGATTTTTGAAGTCGACACAAAGCCTGATTTCTCCATTTTTCTTTCTTACTACCACAAGGTTAGCTATCCATTTTGAATATCTTAGGGGCACTATAATTTTGGCATCCAATAGCTTCTTGATCTCTTTCTCAATCAAAGGCAATAAGGGAGGGTTGATAGGTCTTAACTTCTGCTTAAAAGGGGTGGTATTCTTTTCCAATGGGATCTTATGCTAAATGATGTTTGCATCATAAGTTTTAAGATCGTTGTATTCCCAGGCAAAAATGTCAGGGAATTTCCTCATAAGGGTGCAATACTCAAAATTCTGGGCAGAGGAAAAATGCGTGGACAAATTTATGTTTTTTGGATGGGCTGGGCTCCCTATATTAAGTTTACAAACAACAAATTCATTTTTTGTTTCGGCAGGCTTATATGGCACATTGTTTTGGTCGAAAAGCTTCTCTAGAGGCACCAATCCTTTTGGTATGTGATTACTGGGCAGCTGGATGATGCTTCCTCGGCCCATCTCACTTTTTAGCTTAGGATGGCCGCATTCTCCCATGGCTTCATTTTCTTGATTGATGTGTATTTAAGAAAATTACTCCACGACTTGCAAAAATCTGTTAATTTCCTCATCGTCTTCAAAAACCCTCCAATATTTGACATTGTTAGGCAAAGACGGTCTGTATTTTACCTGAACTTCTCATGTCAATTTAAGAGGCAAAGGAGGAATAAACATGCTAGTAGAGACAGCGAGGGAGTCGATAAGCTGGTTCTTCATTCTTGGAATATAAGAAATGCTGAAATCGTTAAAAGAATTCTTGAGCCTCCATACCTCATCTCTGTATGCCTTCAGCCTTGGATGCTTAGCTTGGAATGTTTTATTTACCTGCTGAATAATGAGGTCTGCGTCTCAAAACAACTTCAGGCATTTGATACCCATTTCTTTAGCAGCGCTTAAGCCCATAATTAAAGTTTCATATATTGCGATGTTGTTTGTGACCTGAAAGGTTAATTTGAAAGATAAATGAATGTATTCTTGTGTTGGGGAGACAAGGACCACACCTGCCCCTACAGATTCTTTAGAGCAAGCCCCATCAAAAAACATATCCCAAATATGTGGGTTTTCTTCCTCAACGATCTAGCAAACTGGTTTCCTGACGTGCATGGAGGCCAACTGAGATTCTTCAATATGAAGGATACAAGCTCCAAAATCAGTGTCAATAGCATATATGGGATGATTGGTGGGATTCTTTTCATCGCTGATTATATAAGCCAACTACGCTTCTTTGTATAATCTCTTGCTCTCACTTCCGAAAATTGGGACAGTAGCATAGGACAGATCATTTTTTAATGATCCACTTAATCTCTTGATCCAACCTCTGGAAAGTAACATGCCAAACTTGGGAGGTACATCTGCTGCCACAATGTCCATCATCATGCTTCTCATAGGCAACTGAGACAAAGTAATGGCTAGGTCCTTGATTAACGCTAGACATTTCACTTTTCTAGAGTCAAAAGAAAACAGGTCATGATAAGGCTTAGTGATGTCAAGACCCAACTCATCCATGACAGCCTTGGGCATTAGATTATGGTTAGATTTGGTGTCCAAAAGGTAGTTGTGAAGGATTTTATCATGAATAGTCAGAGAGACATAGAATGATGGGGAGCTGTCTTCACAGTTTCCAATCATTGGGCTGAGGATAATAGCTGGCTTGTGATATTGCAGATTTACATAGTCAGTAGAGACTTGGATGGCTTTAGGTTCAAGGACCTCGAGGATGGATCTTTTGAAGGATTCATTCTTCACTAGTTCAATCAGAGGCATATGTATTCTTAGCTTCTGAATTTCTGATTGAAAACTGAAAGGAGAAGGGGACTTGTCGAGGCCTCTTACCTCATGAGCTGGAGCTTTGAGGATGATGGGATCAATTGCCAGTTGTTTTTTCTTATTAGCTTGCAGTACTGTAGGGACAACAACTCTTTGAACAAGAGTTTCCTTGGCATTATTTATCTTTGACCTTGAATTATATCTTTACTGATCTACAACTTGTAGAATAACTTCACCATCCCATTCCTAACTGACCTGGTCATTGCATAATGACTTTTCATATGCAGCTGAGGTAAAAAAGGAAGCATTGCCTTTGTCTTCTAGACAATGTATCTCATCAACTTCTTCAAACTTCTCTTCTTCCATGACTGAATTCTAAAAAGGAGCCTTCACCCTTTGGTCTTCATTTGAATTTTTGGTCTCATTCGTTCTTCTATATGGATTTTGATTTGGATTTCTTGGGGCAGAGGTATTAGGCATTCTTTCTTCCCTCGGTTGCTGCTCAACCTTCAATTTAGAGATTTTATAGGCTAATGACTCGATCATTTTGATCATTTTATCTATTTTAGGATCAGAGGATGATGAAGACTCGTCCCTCTGTCTTCTTCTGTCAACATTTCCATTGAGTTTCTCTGCAGCCATGATGTTTGATTCCACTTCCAAGGCTACATCCTGCATGTCAGCCAAAGTAGCACCTCACCTCTCTCTCAATAATAGGCAGAAGTCAAAATCAAAATCAATGGCATAGGTGAGTTTAGCAGAGGTAGTAGTGGGTTTTACTTCAGCTGGAATCTTGTCGTACATATGGTTAAACCTTTTATTGAAATTAGACAACAACTCACCATTTTCTCTCTTTAAGTTGCCAAACTCAGTGTGGTAGTAGACGAGGTCCTTTTTATCCCCCAAATGCTTTAGGAATGCATCATCTAAAGCTTCAATATCTGCTATAGATCTGGGGGTTAGTTCTCTGAACCATTTTTTAGACTCTCATCCACACATCATCTTCACTAATGTCCAGATTATCAACATAGCTATAGAATGATTCAAGATGTTCTTCAGCAGTAACACCTTCAGTCCCAGTGAACTTAGGCCTATGTTTATGATATTCCCCAGTAGGCATGGCATTGAAAGGAGTGGGGAGTATTAGAGGTCCATACCTAGCAGCTATGATTCTTTCCATTTTGGTAGGTGCTTGTGGGCTTGCCATAGCTGTGGTAGCTAAAAGAGTACTGGCAGTCTGAATGAAAAAGGGCTGAGGAGTGACTGACAGGACTATAAGGAGTATGATGGATAGGACGTGAGGTTTCCTTTGGGTTTAAAGCAAAAGGAGAACCTAAAGAATAAGGATCTTTATGAATCTTTGAGAGTTTTTCTTCACTGCTAGTATTAGATGCTATACTCTTAACATGTATTTGTTCTATTACAAGCCTTTCTTGTAGAGATATAGGAGATTGTTTAGGTTTACCTGAACCTGATGCTCCTTTCTACAATACCTTTCTCTCTTTGATGATTTTTTCAGGATCAGGTACTGTTTCAGCGTGTAGCTTTTGAGGATTTGTCCAAGTATGCCTCACAAACTGAGCCAGAACTATGAAGTGGAGTCTCCAAGAGGTTTAGCCTCTATTAGAGTCGTCAGATAGATGATTACAACCAAAAATGTGCCCAGACTTTGGCTATCATCAAAGCTGGATCTGTGTCATTTCCCAGAGAAGCTGAGATTTAGTTTCCTTTCCCCGACAATGGCGCCAATTATGTTATCACTCAAGGAAACTCTCCTAGGTTGCAGATCAGAGATGCCTGGTAACATGTAATATTCAATATTATTCTCTAAACTATTGGAATAAATGATGGTTTAGATCAAGTTAGATAACCATTTTAACTCTATTCTCACTCAAGACATGCATGAACACCCTCAACAACACAAGGCTTTAGACCACAAATGCTCACTAGTTTGTAGATTTAATGGATAGATGGAGAATATTGACAGTACCAACAAATTGCATACATGAACATATATGAATGGCTAGCTACAGGCAGCAAATGAACTTACTAACTATACTGGTAGATGCATATATAATAACACATAAATGGCTAGCTATAGGCAGCAAAGAAGCTTGCTAATCTAATATATCAAAGCAGAGATAAGATGACAATTATCTTGCCTTACACACACAAAAAACCTGAACAAACTGTTCAAGTGCAAGCGTAGAACAACATAAAGGGAATGGACATTGAACATCTAATGGCAAAGAAGCTTATATTTCTTAAAATGAAGATGAGAAGCTTGAATAAACAAAGGAGGAATAATCTCCAAAAGTTGAACCCCTGTTACATCTAGTTTTTAGATATTTATACCCTTCACAATGATATCAACCTTCTGAGGCTTGAGAGTTCTTAATCAATCACTCTCTTGTTTAACTATTTTATTCCTTGAAGGCAAGCATGGCTTGGAGGTTTTTCTCCTTCTGACAGAGGATTAACCACATTTAGATATTTTGGGTGCGCTGGCAGGGAGCTCTCTCTTGACAGAGATGCCCACAATCTCTTCTGTTGATTTCGGGTGTGTCGCGCTGTGCTGCTCCATGATGTATCTGATTCGAGTTATGTTGTGCTGTAGATGCGCATGATATTTTTGTTTTGGGCTAGTTAAGCATGCTTTGTTGCGCTATAGATGCCTCTCGGCCTCAGTTTCTCTTCAAACTGTTTAATAATGAGTGTTTTTTGTTTGACACAGAAGCCACTGCAATGCTGTAAACTCCTGCCAATGTTTGTTCCTTTCAGACTTTAAAAGTCCTCAAAAATTATTTATTTACCCATCAGGTCCGCCCTTTGGGTCGCTGTCACCTATCGCAAATGGCCCGGTCCCTTTGTTCCCTTCGTATTTTTGCAATATGGCGAAAACCTTAAAAAACATGAAAAATCGGCTTTTGTTGACCTGAAAACATATATATATTTCACCTCTAAAACACATTGGGTCTGGACTTCATCGCTATTGGTGCTGCCAAGATTCCTGTGTATTTTGTTACATAGCAAAATTCATGGAAAACACATTAAAATGGCCTTCCGCGGATTTGAAAATATATCCATTTATCGCATATAATTACATCTGGTTCGACCCTTTGGGTCGTACATATGCCCATGGCTAGGCCTCGTCCCTAGGTTGGCACCGATAGAGATATTATGATGCGATAAATTGCAATCATGAATCGTTCATTCCCCGGTCCTTTATACAACAGAACATGTGCTTCTCGCCAATGCGACCCGCCGATCCGATCATCGGCAATCGCTGATCGGTGGTGTCATGCGCCCGCCTTTTGACTGTCCCCTCTGTCTTGCCGATATGCAATTTTCCACTTAGACCTGGGCCGTTGATCATCCAGATCTAACAACTACTATGCGATTCCCAATTTAAGCCTGCGGTAATGTTTTTTCCATGGTTTTAGAGTGTTTTGAGCCTCCCAATAGTGTATTTCCGCCCTTCCAAGGGCTTTCCTCCCACGACCATTTCGACTTTGAACGATCCTTGAGAGGATTTTGAAGACTTTTGGGGCATACTTGGATCCTTTTTTGGACCGTTTGCCCACAAGGGTAACATGACCCTTTTGGTATTATTTCAAAGCAGAGAGTCGAGCAAAAGAATACTCCCTACACACATACTCCTCGGCTAGAGATCGAGCAATACATGAATTGAGACCAGTGGGAGGAGAACACACTGCAAGAGGCCTAAGAACAAGTCATATCAACAACAAAATCTCAGTCTCATACACCGCAAGAAAGGCATGATAAAAGGTCTAGAGAAGAAGAGTCTTCTCTAGTAACAGAAAGTGAATCCAAGCAGTTTTTAATCTATACCATGAAGCCTAAAAAGAATCCACCACCAGTTTTTATGCAGGAGGATGAAGAGCATACTACTATAGTCATGACAGGTAAACATGTTTCAACCACATCTGAAGATATTTTTGCAGGTACAAGACAAGAGGACATTTTTGGAGTTTCTCCATCTTCTTCTGTTGCACAAGATCCTCTAGAAACACCACAAACAATTGATTTGGCTCAAGATATTTCCGAGCCTAATATTTTTTCCAAATACATGGCAATCAAAAAGAGGAATGAGATGCTGAAAGCCACAACCTACACACAATTTTGGAAGCAGACAACTACATCACAACATAGGCTCTGTTGGGACTCAGAAATGTCATATTTTCATCCACTTTTTTCTGCACTATTCCTTACATTTCATCATCCCATTAACCTTTTATCATATCATTTTCATACATACATTTAGGTTTCACCTTATTATTTTCCATTTTATTCATTTTTGTATTACAAGTGAATTTATGATTAAATATTAGAATACATATTTTATATATATATATCAAGAATATGTGAGTTTTGTGATGTGTAGGAAATATGTGAAGAATTAATTCCAAGAGACTTATCCATATCTCCTCCACCATATTAAGGAGATAATTATGCAAGCCTATTCCTAAGGAGAAAATCATGGAGGATTTGGTTGGCATATCTTATCCAATTCCTAAGGAGAAAATCATGGACGATTTGGTTGGCATATCTTATCCAATTCCTAAGGAGAAGATCATAGAGGATTTGGTTGGCATATCTTATCCAAGATATGTGAGAGATTTATGGAGGATTCAAAGGCATCTTATTTTGTAATAATGGGAAAGTAGTTAAAAATGCTTGAGAGATTTGTGGGATCATATCTTGTAATAATGGGAAATTAGTTGAGAGTGCTTGAGAGAATATTGGATATGTAATTATGAGAACGTTATCTTCCTCATGTATATAAGAGAGTGCTCTCTCTTCATTTTGGGAATGGAGAAGGAATAAGGAATAATGAATAATGGAGAATGGAGATTAGCTTTGATTCATATTCCTTTATTGTTACACTTTCATGATTTGTAATTTGATTCTTGTAATATAATTTGAGATAGTTTTATTGTTGTGAGCTCACATATGTTGTTTGTCATTCAAATTCTTCACATGTTGTATTGCTTTTCCCTTATGCAATTTCCTGCTTTCCTAGTTAATGTTTCAATGCCTTCCTAGATTAATTTGATTTCAATAATTTAGATTAAATTAGTTCCACTTCGGTCCTGCATATATAGTGCATGTGCCTTGTAAGTTTACGAACCTCGGATTGACAAATTAAATAGTTGGGAAAGTACTACAACAGAATTAAACGAACATATTTTCACCCAACAGGCTCCTTTCAACATTTGACACGGAAAAGGGAAAAATGCAAATTACATTCCTTGAAGCTAAAGTGCCAGCCCCAAGGACACCAACAGATTATAAAGAATATGTGTTTAGTTTTGATACACAACAAATTTATCGAATAGAACAAATGGATATGCACAAACAAACCAATTAAATGATATATTCTACACTAACTAATGCTTCCATGTCTGGTTCTAGGTTGTAGGTATCGTTAAACAACACACAGTCACAACTAAAGTTGGAAAGGATTTCATCCTTAGCCAAGGATACCAGGATCAAGTCATTGGAAGACTTGGTGATCAAACTGGGATATAATACCAAAGATGTAAAGGCATCAGAGAGCTTGTGAGAAGAAAGGATGTTGATATAGCAGCATTTAGGGAGCAACTAAAATTGCCTACCATAGAAGATCCACAGGCTAAGGAAGTTGGAGAAATGGAAAACCAGAAAGAGGATATATTCTGGATAATGATTGAAAAAAACAATGAGATCAGGGACATGGAAGTAGAATTGGAGAAACTACTCAAAGAAAAAGAGTGGGTAACACAGTTTGTCAAAGTTCCACTTACAACAGTCCCAATTGTAGTAACCACAACCCCAAGAGCATATACATCAAATTCAGCACCAACACAGACATCAGATTCTGCAAGTGAACTTGTTAAATCCATGGATGATCTATCCCTTTAGGAACTAGAAATTGCTAAGTTAAAATCTCAGCTTAAGACAATGTCATAACAAAAATTAAAAATTGATAATTTTTATGTGGCAGAGTTGCAGAAAACTCATCAGCTTAATCTAAAAATTGAGCAGTTGTAGAGTAAATCAGTTATGGCTCAAACTCTAGCCCAATCTAGAGAAAACATATGGATAGAAATAAGTGAAGCCATCACTGAAATATGGCCTTCGATACAGATTATTTTTTAGCAACAAGAATTGATACATAGGTCCAAAGAGGTAATAAGGCAAATCAAAATAGACTTAGGATAGAAACCTTGGGAAGCAACAACACTTATCAAATTCTTGAATTCCAAAAACAGAGAAGAATTAGTGTAGCTCAGAATTTAATATAGGACAAATTCTATTCTAGTAGTGAGGAGGATGCACACCAAAAGGAACCTTATGCTACAACTGGACAATAAATGTCAAAATCTAGAAACCAACATACACAGATTTCATAAGAATATGCAAGTACTGAATAGGAAAGGTCTACCAGGATTGATTAGTAGCGAAGATAAACTCATGAGCTTGACAGAGTACCAGGAGAAACTATGCACTATTTCCCAAGACAAGTCAAGGTTTGAAGGTATAAGGGGCATATAATATGGAAATAATTCCTGGAGGCCTTATATTTTGACTTGTTCATCAGTCATGAAATGATAATTTTTTTCATCATCAAACCAACTTTCCAAAAGTACACAGATGTAGATGAGGCCTATAGAAAATTAGTTAAATTTTCTCTCCCCAGTGAAGACAGGTGGGACAAACTGCATGAATTACTTGAGTAATTTTTTTGACAGCAAGGGAAACAACTTGGAGGCTCAGTCATCAACAATCATCCTCAACAATAGGGCCAACAGTTCCAACAGTTCGAAAATTACTAAATTTTTGTAATCAATTTTTAGATATTTTTAGGATCCTATCTTGATCTTTAGAATAAAGATATTTTGTAATATTTTCTATAAGTACTTCATAATTCAAAGTATGAAGGGAAATGGGACTTGTTTGAAGAAAATGACTTGTATTGTAAAGCAACTCACATACCCAACATTGATTAGATTTTCATTAATACAATGCAACCATTACAAGATTCTTGTGCCATTTTTTTGGTGAAGTGCATCTCTCTTTGTCAATTTGTTTTCTTTTTATTCTCATATATGATTCTAAAATCTGAATTATTCTAAGAAGGTAAGGAACATAATTTGTTTGAATGTACACTCTGTCTCTGGCTTAAGAATGATTTTTATGTTTTCCACTAAAGAATAAAATTAAAATTCTTAACTGCTCTGTTTTTTCATTGGATCTCTAAATATTTTCCTCTCCTTCACACCATAGATCTTAAAGGATCCAGTGAATTTGCATAACTTCCCCTGTAATTTTAGCTTGTAAACTCTATATTTGATTATCCCAAACCTGTGACTCTATTTTCCCAATGGCCTTTCTTCCCAGTTTCAACCCAACAACACAAAAAAGCCAAACCTAAACTTAATAGCTAGGCTAATACCTTTAGTCAAACAAAGCTAAATCATAAAGACAGATCCCTCTCTGAAACTGGAAGGGATAGATTCCTAGTTTCCAAAGTGGTTCTATGGTTACCTCTGTGATTTTTTCCACAACCTAAAAAATTACGGAGTGATAACACACCGAATAGTGTGAAGTCTAGTTGGGACTTCATATCAGGGAGATCCCCTTGGTTGACAAACTTCTAGCACCATCAACAAAATGGCACTAGAAGGAGGGCCAGATGACAGGTTATGCCTGTAGAGTCGGGTTTGAATATCTTATTTTAAAAATGTCTCTTCCTAACATCATAATCCCAGGATGTCTTTCTATAAAGTCCAAATGTACTATCCCCATAGAAGTTATCCATGACCTGTTCAAGTTGAAGTTCAGTGGTGAGAGTGAACTATATTTTCGTGCACATGTGCTTCAATTTATGACTTTTTGCAAGCGTCACAGAGTAAAGTTTGGAGATGTTTGGGCTGCATTACTCACCCTCGCATTCAAAGGTCGTGTTAAGAAATGGTGTCACACATTACCCTTTGACTCTGTCAATTCATTTGATCAGCTTGCCGAAATGATGACTAAAACATTGATGAGTATATCCACCCGAATTTCTATGAAAAAATCTACCATTTAGGAATGGAGCCTAACGAATCAGTTGAGGACTTTGTTGATCGTTTCCTTAACCTCTGTTATGAAATTCCTAAACAACTTTTGAACTTTGATTTCTTGAGCGAAGAGTTTAAATGCTTGGTTCATATTTCTCAATATGGTGAACCTCCCGATTTCCCTTCCGCCCCAACTCTTGCGAATCATGAGGCACCACAGATTGTAGAGGAGGAGCTCAACACCCCATTTTTTCCTTGTCCTCCTCCTTTCCCTGTCCCGATGTGGGTGCCCCCTTGTAGTGATTGCAAAGCTGAAAAATTTGCCCAGCATGTCCCCAACCCATCCTAGCATGTCCCCAACCCATCTTCTCATCTGTCTCCTGCTTCTATGGAGGAAGTTCCAGAATGGCTCAGGAAGCCTATAGCGAAGACTCACTCCTCCGTTCCATAAGAGGATGTCACCGTTCATAACTCAAGTCTCGAATCTGATCTACATCTCTGCCATCCTCCATCATATACAAATCATGACTCTTTGTACCATGAATAGCTTAATCAATCCACTTCACCAACCAGTTGTTTGCATTCTCTTGATTCTCAAGCTGTTGGCTCAAATTGCAATCAAGCACAAGGCAGTCATATTACACATGCAGAGGACAAGAAAGGTGAGGAAACTATCAATCTTCCCTCTCTGTTTCAAAATTGTGTGCATCAAAACAATGAGCTTCCATTATTAAATGATTCTCAATCTTCTAATCTCAGTGGAACATCTTGTACAATTAATTCTTTTGATCAACCCCAGTCTTGGGCAGTAATCACTCCCATGCTTCCATATCCCATGATGAACACGCAAGCACATCAGATCTAGAATGTGCTCCGGTCAAAGAAAACGTTCATATCGAAACTTACTCTTCACCTCACTTTCCCGTGTGTCCTACCACTCACAACACATCCACATGCGTCAGAGATACTCCACGTTCTCTTGTTTCTTCATCCGATGAGTTATCTCCTCAATTGACACAAGGCAATGAGGTTTTCCATGATTAAATCGAAAACAATCTAATCACAGAGTGTTCTTCCCATTCCCCATCATTTCTTCTTTTGCATGAAGACAACTCTTCAAATCAGCTTGCCGAAGCTGAAAAATATGGTGAAACCTGTGACAGAGATGGTTGCCATCTTGACAGCAGTTTTGAAATCAGCAACAACAACCACCCTCAAGCCATGCATGATCTGGTTCATGCTTCAAAATGTGATTATGTAATTCTGGAAAGTTCCAAGATGCACCATGGAGTTGAGGCACTTCAACATCCATTGATGGTTATGTCAGGACTTCGCAACTTTGGTAAGCCTCCGGGACCAAATCAAATCTGGTTTCTCACATACAATCTGTCTATATACATGGTTTCATTCAGTTTGAATTCCCGTGCAAAAAATATTTGGTATTCCGGGTGTGATCTCTCAATTTTTCAAAATTTCACTTATGACCGAATTCACGAATCTGTTACGACGCATCCATCTGCATGAAAATCTCATACATCAAACTCGGGTTGGGAATATTTGTCTCTCATAAAATAATGGAATTGTGAAGTTGATTATCTCAAAGACTCCCTTTTCCCATAATCATACTTATCAAATTTCCCTCTTCATGGCCAGCTCCTCGGCCTTCTTGCGATCCTTGCACTGCAAATATATCTAGCCATCACACCAGAAATATCCCTAGGTGATGATGAATGCACAAGCTATCACAAAAATCAAGTTCCTCTTCATTCACCATGCCCCAGCTGATTTCATGAATTCACAGTGTTGGCATCATTTTTAAATTCCTGTGATGACCATGATGCCTATGCAAATTTTCACTAGTTGTAGGAAGGTGGTTCATCATGTCTAGCTCACAGTGAACTTGGTTCCATTATGTAGAGCATTCGCAAGGTTGCTCAGATTGCAAACTGGGAATCTTATGACTCGACCAACTCATCTGATAATTTCTCTATCTTGGGCGACTGTCATTCGACTTATAATTTTCCCATCAACACATCTGATGACAGTTGGTTCACACTCTCTAATATTAATTGTTTAGCATCTTTCTCCTCAGATTTCTGTCAAGCAGGTGAGGAAGTTCAGCTTGCGCTGATGGCAGGGTCTCACTGTCTCGGCATGACTGTTGAGAATGATTAGATTTAATTTTCCTTACAAGATTCCCATCACGATATTGTCTGTCAAATCGAGAATTCAAGACGACCATTATGAATTTTACAATTCAATCACTAAATGGCTAGAAAAATCTTACTTGGCAAGCTCTGTTGTAGACAACAAGTTTCAATTAGTCCTCGTGCTTGCCAAGAAGCTCGGTGCAGATGACGATGCACTCACAAGAGGTTTCCGAGGTTTGTTGAAAAGCGATATCCATCAAAGAGGTAAGCATGTGTATTGGGTGGTTGTGACATGTCTTTCTGCCCACATGGAAGACCTTCCTTCCCGTGTGCAAGTTTTTCAAGTTTTTGTATTTTCTCTTGCAAACTAATTTTTATCTGCTTTAATTATTTGTATCTTTGTGGATGTAGGTTGGGGGCAATTATGGTGGCTTCATTGGAAATTTCATTTCACGTGACCTCTACCGTTTAGCTGTTAGGATAGGAGTAGGATTAGTTGCATCTTATTTTTCCTTTCCTTTCTCTCATCTTGCACTCATTCTGGTAGTTCGTTCTTGTTTCCTTGTCCTGACTCTGCATTATGTCTGCCTTAGTCATTTTGCTTTCTTGTCTTCTAGTTTTGTTCCTTGTTGTGTACTCCTTTCCTATTGTCTTGTTTTCCTTTCGTGTTGAGTTTTCCATTTAATTTCACTACACGAATAAGTGTTGTGCCTCAACCTGCGTCCTAGCTTCTAAATGTTTATGTGGCCGACATACAAAGAGTATTGTGACACTGCAGCCCTTGGCCAATCTCGTGTCTGTCTTCCTTGTGTTTGGTTGTAACTTTTGGCCGATGAAGTCTTGATGGAAAATACAATCCATCGCAAGGAGAGTTTTGGTCCAACCATGAACTTGTGTCCAGTATGGGAACCTCATGCTTGTACTTAGTTTTCTGCTTTGGTGTGTTCAAGCGTATCCAACTAGTAGAAATGGAGAAGGGGAAATCTAATTGAGCAAACATGAATCAAAGGTATTTACATGCTTCTCTGAAGGAACAACCTCTCCTGCTCTCAATAAGTCAGGATCCCTCTTTTGCCCCAAAAAATAAAAAAGTTCCTATGCACAATTATCTTTCAAAAATAACAAAGGCGAAAGAAGGGAAAGGCTCCATGTGCAGAGAGGTGAAGCAGGCAACTCCACTGGGGTACTGTCCAGGCTCGCTGACAGTGGAGCAATGTTTGTGTTCCTGTGTGACTCTGTCGGGGTACTGCCTAGGCCTGCTGGTAGCGGAGCAACACCAAAGATGAAACACTATACTTTGAAAATCCTAAGCTCACGAGCTAAAATACCCTTCCCAATTCAAAACACTGTGATCTCATTGAATCCTATGTTGTGTTCAATTTAGAAGGTACAAAGGGGACCATGTTTGCCCATGGGGTAAGTGGGGAAGCCAAAGTAATCTGCACAATGAATCAATACTTCTTGATGGACCAAGGCCCCGCACTAAAATGAACCAAGACAGAGAAGCTGGAATTCAACTAGTGTGTCACCAAGTGTTGTAGCAGCTACAACACCCTTCAAAATTTTGGCCTGTACTCAAATTTCAGAGCCTACCATGGATCCTGTGATCGATCGTTCCTTAGTCACTTATTTTTAAGCTGATGATCTCAACCTCCTCTCTTCGATCTTAAGAGTCATTCACACTTTATCTTATACAACATGTGTCATATTTGGACATGGGGATTATCATTTGTCATG
The DNA here is from genome assembly GCA_000404065.3 of Pinus taeda. NCBI lineage: Eukaryota > Viridiplantae > Streptophyta > Pinopsida > Pinales > Pinaceae > Pinus > Pinus taeda. Next base: position 202,780 of record APFE030232831.1, on the reverse strand, counting down.
CAAAGGGAAGTTTATTCTACTTCAAGGGGAAATCTTTATGTGTATGAGTTGTTCTCATCACATAGACATGTCTTATACTCACTTCACGCACTCTTGTCACAAAGGATGTTGCATCAAGCGAATTATGTTTTTATATGTTCTAGATGGTCTATGTTGTACCACTAAGTGTTCGAGTGTGTGATTGTAGTCAATTTCTATAATTGTTCACATAAGTTTCACTTATCCCACACTTAGCCAAATTTCAGAGTTTCCTGAGCAACTTAGCCTCATCCATCTTCCCAAAACTACACACTTCGCATCCGCAACCCTCCAGCTTTTCCCTTACTTGCTGGAATTGCGCAATGCATAGATATTCCAGCCTCCCTTGGCATCCAAAAATGTGCAGTGGTTTCCTCCCGTGTCCTTCCCTCAACCAAAACCACTGTTTCCAGAAATTGCATAGCATTGTCTATGAAATTCCAAGTCTACCTTGCATCCAAAAAATGCACAGATGTGTCCTCCTAGGACCTCATCCTGCATCAGTGTCTTGCATCCCAAAAATGTGCAGCATTGTCCCTCAGCTGCCCAGCCTGCCTTGCATCCTGAAACTGCACAGATGTGCCTCCCAGGGTCTCATCCCAACCACAGTCACTGCCCGCTGAAACTGCGTAGATGTGATTCTTAGTGACCACAATGAATGATGACATGCTAGATGACTCTTAAGGATTTGAGGAGAAAGATAAGCAGACTAAGGAACCCAAGGTATTACAGATTAGTGGGACCAAATGAAGAATCCGTCAGATGCATAACCCTTTGGAGGGTGTGTAAGGAAAAAAAAGCACATATTTTGACACACATCTCTTAGTGTAGCTTGAAGGACTACTTATCATTGTCATATCATTATGTCTTCAATGACATGCATAATTGCAATAACTAAAAAGTCATTCCATGTATTTCCTCTATGTGTCTTGCTTCCTTTTTGCTTACTTAACCAACTGTTGTCATATAGTATGTTAATTGATTTTCTTTGCTTGCCATCTTGTTCTGGTGATTTTGAAGGTTTGTCTTTGTGTGTTTGGGTTGTCCTAGCTATGTGAACATCCATCGTACTATCACACAAAGTTGTAAGCATTGTCAGGCAAGTGTCATCACAGTCGTTTGAAGGTCTATCCCAAGTGTCGCACTTGTCACTTTCACCTCTAGACAGTCCCACAGAGGGTCACACTTTGCTATGTTGTCCCAATGGTCAGTGTCATTGTGTTATCAAAGTATGCTAAGTGTGTGATCACAATGTCGAGTCTTCATGAGCTCACTTGCCTTTCACACTTAGCCAATTTCTTGAAAATCTCTCAACGAACCAACTCCACTTCACCGAACCTTGACTGAGCTACACTGTGCAGTCTCAGCCCTCAATGGTGCTACCCTATCTCCCAGAACTACACAGTGCTTGAGGTTTTCCTCTGGGCCAGCTACACTATGCAATCCCAGAAATGAGTAGTTGTCTTCCTTCTTAGAACTACACAAAAACTCCCTCACAAACTATCTAAACTGTGCTTTTCCCAAGCACAGTCATCAAGCCTCCTTCCTGCCTACCGGAACCTCACATTACATAGAGAAGTGGGCCTGCACACTCTCAGAAAATGCATATGTCCTCCCAATGACCTCCCTTAGCTGGGACTCACTTCTCTCTAAAACTTTGGAGAACTACCCAATTGGTCCTCTCCAGCCTTGTCTTGTCTTCCCTCCAGAAACTGCACAAAAGTGCCCCTTAGGGTCCCACCTTATAGCTACCACTGGTTTCCCTCATTGTGCAATTCTGCCTCCTAGTGGCCACTAGTTTACCCCGACACTAAAAACTGTGCCCCAGAGTTCCTCATCCTAGCCTGAGTTGTGCTCTTCACAGTCTTAGTGACTTGTCCTCCCTCCCTGTCACCTGAACATGGAAAACAATGCATCATACTAGACTAGGAGATTTTGGATTTGATGTCGTCCCGTAATGAGTGAATTATAGGAACATGTACACAGATGGATCATGGCAAGACGACGAACGAGATGAAGAAGGAGCGCACATACTTGAATAATTGCTTGTAGCTAGACAAACGTACAAAGAACATCAAGCAACAAGCGAAAGGAACACATGCATTGAACCATCATGTAAGACCAAGACCATCGAAGACCCTACAACACTAAGCCATGCATAGGAGAAGATAAAGCACAATAAGAGTACATCCATCACTCAACAATGCAACAACTTGACATGGAAACCACAATAAGTCAATACATGTTAGCAATGTCATGTCGAGTTGTGTCATGAGTTGTCTTGGCCACATCACTACTATGGGTCATATCCATTGTAACTGAATGTAATCTAAAGTGTAAGTCCAATGGACACACACAAGAAGTTGAAGAGTCACGTCAGTTGAAAAGTCATGGGAAGTTGAATGTTCATGAGGGTAGTCCAAGAGTCAAAAGGGTCAAGCATCACCTTTGGCTATATATACCCCTCCCATTTTATGAGCAAGGACTTTTCACCTTGGCTCCTCCCACATAGCCTTGAGAGTCTGTAGTCTATTCTTTGAGGAGTGAGGAATGGCTCCAATGTCCCACTATTAGGACTAGTGATGTATAGTGTACATATGTGTCTTGGGACTTTTTCTTAATTCAGAAGCCTATTAAGGCCCACACGTTTTCACGCATGTTTTGTAGATGTTTGTAAGAATACTCTTTAAACATTTGAAATGCATGTTTTCTTAACCTGTACTAAGATAGTTGAACTACTTTGGTTGTTTTAGTACTTACATTGTCGAATAGGTGCTATATTGTTTCTCACTATTGTCTCATCCTTGTGGACTACTTCACAGGACATTAGACAGACCTGTCTTGTTTACTGGTTATAACGACCATCACATCCGTGTGTACTACTCTGCTAGATAGTGTACATGTTTTCTGTTGTACTTCAAGTTTAACGTCTGATGCATCCGTTGTGAACTATTCCACTGGATGCTAAACATACCCTTCCTAGTTCTCGTGTGTTTCTTCTTGGGTGGTACTACTACCTCTCACTTAGAGGCTCACTTTAATATCCCTCTTTTGTAGTAAGAGAACCTTGACACAGTTACATTATGCACTCATCAAGCATATGTACCTTGCTGTTTGAAGATACCAACGTAACACTCTCATGTGCTGACAGTTAGAGCCATCGCGGATCTCTAAGTATATAAAAACTAGGCCTTCATCTCGGATGGGACTCCTGCACCAAACAATGTGAGGTCTAGTTGGGACTTCACATTGGGGAGATCCCCTTGGTTGACGAACTTCCAACACCATCAACAAATTCATTGGAAACAAACTTGCCTCGAGATTGTTAACGAGGACCATCACTATTCCCCTCACTGTCTTCATTGCCTTGGATCACCAAGGAGCTCATTCACTCATAAAGTTGATAGTTTGGTTGCTTGAGGTCTTTGACCAATGAATGTTTCTCAGTGTTCTTACAAATTTGCACTCGATGCTGGTTGTATTACTTGTAATCCAAGCACTAGATGGAAAAAAAAAAAACCTAAAGGGCCAAAGACACATTAAATTAGAAAAATCACATGGCTAAGAGGCAAGACATGCTTAAACTCTATTATTAATATTTTATGGGGAAAATGATAACACTATATGATAAATCACAAACCTTCGGGCGGGGGGGGGGGGGGTGTGAGCCTCATTAACTCAATGATTTAGATTTCATCATCCTCAACTGCACAATTTGTCTTTTTTTTTTGGAACTGTACCTAGCAAGTCATAACTAGAGAATAAATTACATGCTTGGGCAAGTGAATGGAATATGTAACCAATGATTTGGGCACGTGGACCATTAAACAATGTGATTTGTCTTTTTTAGGGAGAGATACCAATGCTTGTAAGACTTTAAGCTTGTCATTTATCTTTCTTGTTGCTTTGGTTTTTCAACCACTCCTCCCTATGTTTTTTCATTCACCTTCGGCATGCTTATTTACATATATTGGTTGTAGTAAGTTCTTCTTACATGTTTTCAAGCCTATTTTATGACACAAGCTCCAAAGGGTGTGTTTTCTTGCAAGCAAGCAATATTTTTATGAAAGGATGATGTGCATTACCTATGAATGTTCGGTAATATTCTTGCTCAAAAGGTTTTGCCTTGGTTCGGTCCTACACATTTCATACACTTTTAGGTAGTTTCAATCAAGGTCACATTTCCCATTGAAGATATATTTCTTTATTTTTTATTTTTATCAAAATTAGGTAAGTTATATCAATAAAAATCTATAATTAAGCTAAATAATGTTATTGCATCATACAAAATGTCTTTAGATTTAACAAATGATAAGTCATTTTAGATCAAAATACAAAAATTACATATATTTTCCAGCGAAATTTCCTTGTATTTACTACCATTGTAGATTCTATAAAAAGTGCCTGATATGTTAATGACTTTGAAAAAAACAAACTTAATAAGAAATATGGTTGCTTTAGGCCTCTTCTAGACCCATGTTGGTTGGCATAGATTCATGTTCTCTGATCTCCATATCCTAAAGGAGTGGTTGCATCATATTATCTTCGCTTAGTTGTCCACGACTTGAATTTATAAATAACCTCCAATTGGATGTCCTAGATTGAACATCTTTACACATAATGACTACCAATTTCCTTATCATGTCACATTTAGCCTCAAGGATGGTGATTTGTTGCTTTAATTGAACCAAAGTACCAATAATAGAAGCAATTTAAGAAATTATTTGATGTTAATTATCATGCACCTTAGATGTAAGTGTAAATATAAAGGTCTTACTAGCTTGAATTTTCATCATGTGATTGTTAATCCTCTTGATCTCTTGCAAATTTTTGAAGTCCATGTATGTTATTACAAAGATAGGGACCCATGCTAAAATTAAGGACTAGAGCCAAACAAACCAACATAGCCATAAATCCAAACCCAAGATAACATCAACCAAACAAGTAAAGAATGTAGGGATAGTAGCCCAAAGACCGTGATACCTAGATTGGAGAGCTAAATATTGAAAAAAGGAATTGGAATTTACATCGTAACACCATTACCATAAAGGAAAATCACCCATAAACAAAATACCTTCATTAAATTAACTAAACAAGGGAAACCAAAACACCATGCACACTGGATCGACAAAAATTGAGTCTTCATGAAATGAGAGATAAGAAATAGCCTTGCTAAAAGGGTAAGAGACTTAAATTCACCATCTTGTTAAAGGACACCAACTTTAAAATTGTAGCTATGAATTATTAATGGTTTATTAATAGTTTCAAGGATATTAGATTTGTTTCTAATGCAATAAACCCATAATTTCCTAGTTGTATCATCAATAAAAGTAATATAATAATAAAGGCTACCAAGGGATGAGATCTAAGATGGTCCCCATACATTTGTATGCACAAGGTCTAAATTTTCACTCTTCTTTTCCTTCCCAACAAGGAGAAATCTAACTCTTTTATGTTTTCCATAAATACAATGCTCACAAAAGTCCAAATCATTTTTTTTCAAATATGGCAACAATTTCTTTGAGTGGAGAATTTACATCCCCTTCTCATTTAAGTGGGCCTGAGCTTATGATACAGCAATGTTGTGTTCACTCTTATAGAATCCAAAGCGATAAAAAGGTCAACATTAACAATACATAAATACAATGTACCTACCTTCTCTCCTTTTTGCTATTATTAGAGATCCTCTATTGACATTCCATGAATTTCCGTAAATGTGACTATACAACCTTCACTTCACAACTATCCTATTGAAATTAGATTTATTCTTAAATTAGGAACACATCTTACCTCTTTTAACAACCATTGGTTTCCATCATGTAATTTTTATCCATTCCTTACACTTTTCCACACTTTTACATGGTTCATCACCACCCAAATAAACCTATCCAAAATCACCTTGAACATAATCTTGAAAATATCTCTTATAGAGTGTGACATGAAATGAAGTGCCTAAGTCTGTCACCCAAGAATCAACAATTTTATCTACTTAAAGGGTTAAAGCATCTCGTAACACATCACTTGTTACATTTTCTTCCTTATTATTCTCTTGTTGTCCATATTTTTTTTTCCCTTCCAGAGACCAACAATTTTTGTCTTGACTTATTTCTATCCACAATCCCAACATTCCATATGTTATCACCTTGTAATTTGAAGGCTATAGGAAAAAACACAAGAATGTAACATCAAACTAACTCCGAGATGGGAATCTAGCCCTTCCAATCCCAGAGAGGGCTCTCTCTGTAAAATTTATCTTTGTTGCTTGAAAATCTTTGACTATTATGATTGTACTTGGGTTTTGGGTTTTGATTTGGGTTTTGGAAGACTGATTGTATTCAATTTAATTAGCATCTATTGGGAAATGGAGTCAAAAGGTAAACTGGATGGTTGCATCAATTTTCCACAGTAAACTCAGGGCAAGTTAGGAATATTTACTGGATCTTTCAGAATAATAAGTGGATGATGGCAGAACAATGAAAACCTTCAACACAACTAAATAGCAATTAATAATTCTTTAGTGTGGCATTCAGTCAATCAGGCAGAACTAAAGAGCAGTCAAGAATTCTTTAGTGTGGCCTTCAGTCAATCAGGCAGAACTAAAGAGCAGTCAAGAATTCTTTAGTGTGGCCTTCAGTAGAAAACACACAGATTGCAAAAGCAGCCAGAATAAGGTACTCAAAAGTAAATCGTATTCATCACATTTCTATTTTGCAATTGGAATTTAGATTATTACAGTGAAGAGATGACAGTAAAACACTTTATCATAAGAAAAACATCACCAATATTTAAGCCACAAGAATCCTATGAATGGTCTGCTTAGTATTGATTATGCTCCAGTGCTTTAAAAAAAACTTGCAATGCTCCAACAGATCACTAATATTTCTGATCTTAAACAATCGACCCCTAATATTTCAAAAGCAGAAGTATTTATACAAAATTTACAAATTGTTTACAATAAATGTTGTCTCTAACAGATAGGACATTTTTAGACTATAGATGAACTAAAAAGCTCTAACTGCTGCAGATTAATAGTTCTGGTGGAATGCGCTATGCAAATGCTGTTGCTGTGGAAGTGGGAGCAGGTAGGATGTGGACCCAATTTTGTGGTTGTTTTGGCAGATGAAATAGTAGATGGAGATGTATCTCTCTTTTTCTTAGTAATTCACTCAACTGCTTGCTGATCCTTCGATTTGATAATCTGGGACTTCCCTCATTGATGGCTGATCATGTGACTGCCCTGCTGTTTTATCATCCATTAGTATCACACAATATTTTGGAAGATATATAATAATATATATATTTGAATAATATTTCTAAAATATTTTAAATGAAATTTATAATTAAATTTCTACAAAACCATGTGTTGTTTCCAATCTGTGGTTTTGTTTTCTCTTTTGATGAATTCACAAAACCATGTGTTTATTTGTATGGTTGGAAGAGTATTCTCACTTTACTCTTTTACTTTCACCTGCAACATGATTTCATCCCTGTAAATCGATTTCATTATGCCTGTAAATTGATTTCACCTTAATCTTCTATCATGAAATGCATTTACATGAATGTTATCATTGCTCACCTATACATTAATTTTGTGTGAAATATTTCCTTTTATTTTCTCGGATAAATTCATGGCATCCATGAATTTTATTTCATGTGTCGCTGTAAAACCATTTTACCTTTGAATCTCATTCCACAACCTTAGTCTCATATTGCTTGTAGCTATATAATTTTACCTCAAGTATATGTGGTATTATTTTGGAGGATGCGATATAACGTGGGGCTTCCACGTAGCAAAAATCGGGAAAACAACTTATCTCGCATACTTTCTGAGTGTTAAGTGTTGGATGAGCCGCGAGTGCGATATGGAATTTTAACCATTCATTTATTTCTACAGGAAAATAAGAATGAAGGGGGTTTAATTCTTAGTGGGGGGTGGGCCATTGGTTGACTTTGCAGGGGGAAGAGGTACCTTATGTTAACAAGGTTTTGTGAAGTAAGGGGTAAAAAGAGGGATTATATATATATATCTATATATAGTTACTTTATGGGATTTATCCCACATTCACAAGGGAACATTCTTCATGATGGTTTATATAAGCCCATAGTTACATTGTGTTTCAACAAAATAAGCCCAATCCTACCCACTTGTGCTTGGTGTTAGGTGTGCTAGGCTTAGGTATTGTGATTGCAGGTCGCATGGAGATGGAGCGAGAGCTAAGATTTCAAGATTATTTTTTGTGCAAATTTCAATAAAATCCAAGGCTTTAAAACCAGAAGCTTTGCAATAGCTAACCTTTTTGTCACACAAACCTATTCTTAATGTTTTCAAAGTAGGTATTTGGTTTATGCTGGGGTAATATTCAGATGAATTAACAAGGAAAGTGGGTGATAAAGCAAGAAGCTGAGTAAAGGATGATGCAAAATGGAGAGGAAGTGGGGCGAGTTAGAAAGCCAAAAGCTTCATCATGAGGGAAACAAATAATATTTGAATCATCAAATTTCCTATAATTATAGGACCCTAACACCATCCTCCTTTTTTATTTGGATATTCCCTTCTTAAATTTTCCACAATTCCCTCGACGCTTTCCTCTTCCCATGTTCTCTATAGTAAAAGCATTACTTGACATCTCACATGCGCTTTTTCATTGCATTTCCTTACTAAGGATAACACCAACAACATCATAAAACTTTAATGTGTTTGAACTTGAGACCATATTACTCACATCAATGACTAAGCCATTCCGAATTTCTAGAAATGAGTACAAAATTACAAGATCCGTAACCTCATCATGAAAGTTTACTCATACAAAAATTAATTAATTGGTGACCATGTTAAATCCATTTGAATGATTGCAAATATGTTGAATGGTGTTTTCATTAATGCCAATGTCGGTTCTTGAACACTCTTAATATTTGTCTATATTGCATTAATTGAAGGCGCTCCAATGGTAAAGATTACCTAGAATCCTCACACTTGTTCATGACTAAGATTAATGGGTTTTCTCCTAATATCACCATCATTGGATGCTCCTCGTTGTGCCAATCCTAATGGTATATGGCATGCCTCATGGCTCTTCACAGTTTGCAAGATATGCCTTTCAGAAGGTCAAAGACCCTTCTTGTGGTCAAAGTCCCCAAAAGCTAGGTGATGTGACAACATATGAATGGCTAGAATATGCCTCAAGTCATAAGGATAAAAATGATGTTTTATTGAGGGGTTAAATTTAATTTTTGAGGTCATAAGTAAATTTTATTAATGTATCCAAATTTAAAATATGTTCATCAAATAAGTGGGAATATATGGCTCCATATGAAATTTAAATTTTAAATTTCTCCTTCCTAAATTGCCAAGTCAACTTCAATATGGGCCTATTCTCTCCTATAAATATAGATGGATTTCTCTCATTCTTGATTAAGAAAGAAACTCACATTATCAGCCTATCTTGTATACAACCTATGTGGAATCTTAAAGATCTATAGGGTGGTCAAATTTTTAAAAGTTTATGGGGTTAAATATTTTTACATCTTTTGTCAAATGTTTCGCGAGTTTTTGAATTCATTTTGCATGTAGTTTTGAGGGAATTCACACAATTTTAATTCTGTTAGTTTTTCCCCATTGAAGCTGATCTAGAATTTTTCCATTAAAGGACTTACTCACCAATCTGAAAAAGTGATATGTGCTCAAGAGTTTCACTCCATTTGTGACATTTGACCCTGTGTTAGGGCATGGATTTGAGCACATTCTGGACAAGTTCAAACCTTCTTTTTGATGTATCTCTAGAGATGGTTTGAAGGAAGTGATTATTGAATGAAGATCTGAATCCTATGAAGGAGCATACTTTCTAAAGTTTCTTTGGCAGTGGTTTATATGATATGTGAAAGCAAATGATGATATATGTCTGCAATCCTATCTAATTTTTCACATCTTGTGAAGGTTTAAATGTGATTTTTTTCCAGATTTCTCTAAGTTGTGACATCTTTTAAAACCAGTCATTTGACTATTCACCAACCCTTATAAGGCTACTATAGCGAGACCCTTGAAGAACATATCTGTGCCCTAACTAGTGACTTTATGATTTGACCTGAGAATAACTTTGAACATTGCAGACTGAAGATAAGGAACTTGTTTTGGGATCTACTTACCTAGTTGTGGTAGTTCTATGCACCAAACTGGAGTCATTTTATGACACATATAATTAGATCATGACTTAGCTATGTATCTTAATGACAAGACTGTGGATGGTAAGTTCATCCACTGTAAAACATCTTAGCTACACTCAAGTGTGATGAAGTAATTAATGTCTTACAAAATGTAACAAAAATAATATGACAAAGATTCAAGGGGTTGAATTATACTAGCATTGACAAACTTGACCCTATTGGTTATGAGTCATTGGCATATTAGTTCTTCATTGAAGAATTTTGTTTGTTATAAGTAGTCATTAAGATATAGCAACCTGATGTCTGCACAATCAATGGAGGACTAATATATATCACTCAATATTACACACAATGTACATGGTAGAGATATCAACCTTAAGAAATTAACTTATGTTTGGATCCTCTTTGATTACACTACGTATTTGGCACTATATCACTTAGACATCCACACAAACCTCAAATCCTATTCTAAGCTTCAAGATACATCTTCAAGTCACAAGTCAAATCAAGAATGTTGTTGCTGAAGGCCTATGACGTTGTTGTGCTTATGCATTTTCGTTGATTGAAAAACATTGTGGAGTATGCTTATAAAATTTGGTTGTAGTTACATATCTATGAATTTGATGTGTCAGGCTACTGCCTCTCATTTGATGAGATCCTATTGAAGTTAGATTGATCCATTGACAATAGAGACTGAACATTGTTGAGTTTTTCATGGTTATGTATGGTTTATGGTAAAGTGCAAGGGTTGTATTTACAGGTGTACAATTATCAATGGTTACAGTTGAATCATAGTTTCTTGTACACGTGATTCGTTGTCATATTTGAGATTGTGGTTTATGATTCGTGAGAGATAACGATTGTTACAGAGACAAATTTACATGCTTATATATTGAGTGGTTGATACTAGGGCATTGAGATTTGATAAGTTATTGAAGAATGAAGATTGTAATCACCTAGGGTTTGGAATTTTTATACTAGAGCATAATTACTATTGAGTTGGGGCTTGAACGAAATTATTAAGCAGTGTGAGAAAATGATGTGTGCCAGGGTTATGTCAACATGTATATGGCTGGATGGTTGATGACATATTGATGATGAACAAAAGCATATTTAATTGTGGACTTGATAGACTTTATGTTATTAGGGTTTGATCTCTATTGATGCTGACAACCTTATATTGTAAATTGACAAAGCCAATAAATTGTTTTGATTTTTTATTTATCTTGATATTGAGCACAGGGGGATCCAATCTAAAAATAAATGAAACATGGTTCACCACGGTGAGCTAAATGTTAGAGACTTCAGGGAAAGTAGCAGCTTGCTAAGTAGGGTTGCAGGGTGGTGCAAGGCAGAAGAGTGGAGTCTCCTTCAGGTCGGAGCCTAAGAACACTTCAATGTGACAGGGTGGTGCTAGGGTAGGTTGAAGCCTACACATGGAATTGGAACATCCTTCCAATTGGAGATGGTAAACGAGGGTGTCGGGGCATCCTTCAGGTTGGAGCCTACTAACTAGGGTGTTGGAGTGTCCTTCCAGTTGAAGTTAGTAAACATGGTGTAGGAGTATACTTTCAGTTGAAGTTGAAAACATTGGAAGTTGGAGCTTCTTATTGATGTAAATTATTGAAGACATATATTAAAAAGTGTTCGATGTTTTTTTCCCTGAAGGGTTTCCACCTAAAAATAGTTTTCTATTATTTTGATGTTTGTGCATTGTTGAATGGTGTTTCTTACTTTTCATTTGATGTGATGCTAATTTATTGTTAATGTGAATTTAATGCTCTAAAGATTAAAAATTAACTAATTGGAAAGAAATACTAATTCACTCCATCTGAATATTTCTAATAATTGGTTTTAAAAAAATTTCTTTTAGTTGCAACTTAATAGTCGGAGGGTAGATCTGAGAGTGCAAAGATGGGAAATTCAAAGAAGCAAGCCACCAAATGTTTATAATAATCAAAGGAAGTCTCTAGTGTTGTGGTTAATGATGTGAATCAAGTTGGTCCACTAGCTCCTGAATTTCATGAAGCCAAATATGAAATATGGGAATCTAGAATGAAAGTCCATTCGCAAGCTCAAGGATATGATGTATGGCAATCTATTGTTTTTGGAGACACATCTATTGAAGAGTTTAAAAGGTACAATACAAAAGCCATGATTTTCATTTCCAGTTCTCTTCCAGACCCTATAAAAGCCAAAGTTGATTAGTGCTCATCATCCAAATGCCTTTGTTAGAAGCTCCATGATCTCTACTCAAAGAAGCATGCATAACAAGATGAAAATCATGATGATGATGGTGATTCAAATGAAGAAGATGAGAAAGAAGGAGTAGTAGATTTGGAAAAAAGAATTTATCAACACCTTATGTGATTTGAACAAAGTAAGAAAGCGAAATTAGGTACTTGAAGAAGAATTTTCCCTTCTAAGATTTCAAGTGCAGGAAACTGAAAAGAGAGAGAAAAAATTGACAATTTAGTTAGAGGAAAATGTAGCATAAGTAAATCAAAAGTAAGAGGAAATTGATGCAGTTGTTGATGAAATAAACAAGCTTAAGGAACAAATGTAGGATGTTGAAAGGAAGGATCATGCCATTAATGAAAAGGAACATGAAATTACTCTATTAGAGATAAAGGAAAAATAAGTAGGAGGAAGAGAGGAGATGTTGACTAGTCACCTCAAAGGAAAATTTGAGGTCCTAGATAAACTTGAAGCATAATTTTGTCATTAGGTGAGAGAACTGGAAGAATAAAACATCTATTTGAAAACCTAGCCTGAAGAAGCCAAAAGAATTGAAGAAGAACAAAAGTGTCAAATTCAGAAGAAAGAATAGGATTGCATGAAACAAGAAGAAAAAATCCTATAATTAAGGGATGAAGTTGACAAGTTGAATAAAACGTTGAAGAGAACACAAACTTTGGATGATATTATCAGTTTTTGAGGATCTCAATGCATAAAAATAGGTATTGGTTATAATGTGAACCTTCATCCAAGGAAGACACAAGCTCCAAGCCTCCACACAACAAGATTGACAAGAATCCTAATATCAAGATCCCTTAAAGGCCAAGTCAAGGAAAAAATAAGATTAAGGGTGATCCAAGAAGTAATGCTGAAGCAATCAATGATAAGGATCAACAAAAGGTTGTACCTCTTCCAAGAAAGAATGTCTACAAAATATCATTAAGACAAGACATCTCATCTAGGTATCCTAACATGTTTAACAATTATTGTTTTTCATGTTCCAACTTTGGGAATATGGCTAGGGATTGCATAATGTATGACAAGGTTGATTATCAAGGACACAATCAAAACCCTAGAAGCAGGTTTACATGATCGCAGGATAAATTTTAAAATGACTTTGCTAATAGAAAGTATATTTTATTTTCTCCATCGTTCATGTTCAACATTGAATGTTACAATTACCATAAGTATGGACATATTGCTCGTGATTGTAGATATAAGATGAAGGAGAACTCTAACATTAGGTACAAGAAGGTTTATAGAAGAAAACATAAGCAAGAAGATCAAGTGAATGGAAAATTATCCACAGTCATGCTTTCACCTTTTGTAAAATCAAAAGGTCATAATGAATATACAATGGAAGATGTGAAGGTTCAGGATGATTCAGCCAAAGGGCAGGTTCATATGTTATTTTGAAGAATACAATTTGATGAATCCTTGTCTTGTGAATGTTGAAGAAGGAGAGTCCATGTAGCATTGGTTTCACTTTTGAAAATCTATCCTATGACAGGTTGAAAAATGTTAGATCTGAAGAAGTCATAAGAGCAATAATCAACATGGTGGGTAGATTAGTCACCTTTGTGGATCAACGGGCTTGAAAAGTAAAGTCATGGACAAAATTTTAGAAGGACTCAGGTGGAATAGGTTGTGGAAATGCGTATGAAGCATAACATGCCAAGGGGAAAAAGGTAGTGTATTGTAGCAAGCATCAAAGAAATATATTTCATTAGGGGGTGTAACCCTTTTCCATTGATGTCAAAGGGGAAGAGAAATCAAGAAAAGAATATCAAACACATCGAGTTAGGGGGGAGCAGTAATCACAAGGGGAGCATGTGTTTCCATCAATGAAAAAATGGGATATTGTTGAATGGTGTTGTCATTGATGCCAACGTTGGTTCTCAAAATGATCTTAATATTTGTTTGGATTTGATTAATTAAAGCTCCAATGGTCAAGAATCCCTAGAAGCCCCACACCTGTTGATTAATTTGAGGATGTAGATTAGTAGGTTTGTTCCTAATATTACCATCATTGGATGCTCCTTATTGAGTCGATTCCAATGGTATATGGCATGGCTTGTCGCACCTCACAATTTGTAAGATATGCCTTTTAGATGGTGAAAACTGATGAGGCTCATCAATAGGTAAACTATATGGGTCACAATGGCACTCTCCAACTTATTAAATTGAGTTTTCTCACATTTATTTACATATTTTGTTATATATTGTTTATTGAGAAGAGTAAAGGCTAGTTACTATGTCATGTGGCCTAATGTGTGTTAAATGTAGGAATTGGAGCAATTTTGGGTTGACTTAAGTGCAGGAATCTAGAGTAGGAAAGAAAGATAGATTCTAGGAGTTGGTATCCCTCCTTAACTCCCCAAATCATTCAAAATTCCTCCACTCTATCTCATCATCTCGGTGTCACTGACAGCCAAGCAAACCGAGTTCATTGGTAGCCAAGCTAATGACAGTTAAGGAAGAGTTATTCCCGAGTTAGGGAGCCAAGTATCCCTATTTTCTTAGAAAGAGGGAATAGACTACGATGATATTTTTCAACTGTAGCTCGATATACTACCATTCTATCTGTTGTTGCCTTAGCTCCTAGCTAGGGATGGACTCTTCACCAAATGGATGTGAAAACTGCTTTCTTGTATGGCTTCCTCAAGGAAGAGGCATTTATGGAATAACCACAAGAATTTGAAGAGCATGACAAGGAAACTAATGTATGCAAACCAAAGAAAGCCTTATATGGGCTGAAGCAAGCTCCAAGGGCGTGGTATGCTCGCATTCATAGCTACTTGATAAAACTTGGTTTCATAAGAAGTAGTGCAAACCCAAACCTCTACTTCAAGATAGTCCAAGGTATACCTTTGATTTTGGTAATGTATTTTGATGATTTATTCTTGACAGGACGAGAAACTCTTGTCCTCCAGTGTAAGAGGGAGTTAGCTTCTAAATTTGAAATAAAATACCTTGGTTTGATGCATTACTTTCTGGGTCTAGAGGTTTGAAAAAGACCTAGTGAAATTGATATTTATAAAGGAAAATATGTTGTTAAGCTTCTTGAAATATTTTCTATGGTAGAATGTAAGTCCAGGCATACTCCGATGGAAACGAAATTTAAGAAATTATGTGGAAAGATTTCAGAACCTAGTCTAACAATTCCCACGGAGTATAGGCAACTCATTGATGCTTTGATGTTTTTGGCAAACACTAGGTCTGACATATGCTCTGCTATAAACACTTTAAGTTAGCATATGATTGATCCTTTTCATGCCCACTAGATTGCTACAAAACATGTACTCAAATACTTGCATGGAACTATCGATCTAGGATTGAAATATACTCTTAAAAATGTAAGACTTAATGGATATATTGGTGCTAATTGGGCAGGCAACTCCGCTGATAGAAACAACAATTCTGGGTGCTGCTTTAGCTTGGGATCTAAGTACAATGATACTAGCATAGATAGATGTGAGGCAGTTTGGGTGAGAAATATTTTTAGGGAACTATTTGAGCAAGTTCCAAACACAATAGTTATATATTGTGACAATAAGAGTGAGGTTCGTCTTATAGAAAATCATATGTTTCATGACAAGTCCAAGCATATTGAGGTCAAGTATCACTATATTTGGAATATGGTGCAGAGTGGAGCAGTGAGGCTCCATCACATCTGCTCTGATGATCAAATAGCTAACATTCTTACCAAGCCTTTACCGAAAGGAAATTTCTTGGTCTTTAGAGAGCAACTTAGACTTATGGATGTGACTCTTCCGGGAAGCGGTCGCAACTAATTGAGAACACTAAGCTAGCTTTCCCACCTGTTAGAGCTCAGAGGATTAGGAAATGATGCTAGAAATCTCCTCAGGATGGGAGAACTCTTCATGTGTAGTGTGTGCCACAAGAGTAGTCCTCAATATGCGTCCAACCCACAGCCTGGCACATGGGAAGAGTCACCTATCTGGCTAATAGGTGTAGTGAGACTTGTCTATGTGACTTTTCTAGGATGTAGGTGTTCCACCACTTGACATTTGGTTGTGTTTGATTCTTGTCCGTGTGACTTGTTTGAGTCTTGTCTATGTGATGCTTTTGTTCTATCACCTAATTTTAGAGATGAAAATTGGTTGAGTGTAATCCTTTTCTATGTGACATGTGATGATCCTTTCCTTTCCAAATTTCTGTCAAGTGCATGATTCTTCTTTATATTGCCTCTTCATTATTAAAATGTTTCAGATTAGAGTTGAGCTGAGATGAATGAATGAGAAAAAGGAAGCAAAGATGTTTGATGCAGAAAGAAATTCCTCCCTACCTGAGAGGGAGTGTTAAAATTTGGTACCTTAGGGATTAATTTCTCCTAGAAGACATCATATATTTCAGTTCTGTTTGAACCATCTATAATAAAATTTCATTTATGACCATTCTAATATGAATTTTCAAAAATAGTAAGTCACATCTCAATTTGTAAGTGGCTTTCGAAAAATAGAAATTCATGTCTAAATGATCAAGGATATTCTCAACATATGGAATCCACTCAAAAATCAAATCATTCATGATTATACAAGTCAAGAATTAATATTTTTATCCTTACTAGTATTATTATTATTATGATACTATTATTTATAATAATGTAA
The DNA here is from genome assembly GCA_000404065.3 of Pinus taeda. Taxonomy (NCBI): domain Eukaryota; kingdom Viridiplantae; phylum Streptophyta; class Pinopsida; order Pinales; family Pinaceae; genus Pinus; species Pinus taeda. Next base: position 185,732 of record APFE030232831.1, on the reverse strand, counting down.
AGTCATTCACCTTTAATGGATTAATAAAAACAAATTCTCTCATGGAATAAGTAAATTAAATTGAGAATATCTTACTTGGAAAATCAAACCTCTCTCTTGGAATAAAATAATAACCCCACGCTTAAGAGAATGTAACTCTCCCTTGCTAATTCAATGTATGGCAAACATGTAACTCCTCCTCATTAAATGTAGTTGTAACTCTCTCATTCAATTTTATTTGCAACTCTCACCGAATATTCTCTCATGTCTAAGTGTAAATATATCTCCCTAATTTGAATTGGGAATCCTTAAGACAAGTGTACCTCTCTCTCTATTCTTGGGATGAATTACACTTCTCCTCAGGTAACTCCTCCCTCGTGGAATTCAATTCTCCTATTATTGGCTCAAGACATGAATTCATTTTGTAATTCCTCTCCTTTCTCATCTATTTAAGCAAGAGCAAGTGAGGGTTGAGAGTAGCATGTTCATTGTGAAGAAGGAGAGCTAGTGTTGAGTGTATGTAAGAGAAGTGTGAGAGCAAGTGCAGAGTAAGAAAAAATGAATATCTAGAGCAAGTGTGAAGGAAAAGAACTGATCAATAGAAGGAGATATTCAAGAAAAGAGCAAGAGCACTTCAACTGCAAGTTGATCAGACATTGGTGGCTTTATTCATTCTCTCTCTCTCTCTCTCTCTTTCTCTCTCTCTCTCTCTCTATCTATCTATACTCTGCTAAACAATTGAAGAAATCTAATAGAATAATAATTTTGGGTTTTCCCTTTGTGGGTTTTTCCTTGATCATTGGACCTAACTCTCAGTGTCTTATACTTTTTCTTGGTTGTCTTCATGTGATCCTTAAGTTTATATTATATCTACAATTGTTGATCTGAAAAGTTTTAAAGAATAAATCTGCATTTTAAGTAATTACAATGACATAGTACCTCCAACTTTCTACAAAGAATTTTTAAATTTATGGAAAAATTGCAATCCAAATTGCAATTCAAAATTTATCGGTCTGGTTTGGTAAACTAATGATTCAACCCCTAATGGGCTATGCTTTGAATCTCTATTTGGGGTGTCAATCTCCCACAATAAGAGATTGTTGGGTGGTATGCTAGGTAGAACAACACCTATGTCTGAACATCTCATCATGGTGGTGAGAGGAAATGGGCATTCAATCAACGGTCAATCTCATGACTCACATGGATAAGTGGTGGACATGATGTCTGCAAGCATGAAAAAAATTCATAGTTTTCATGAACTGGAAGAGGAGGAGACTTAGGTTTACACTAACGTGTATGCAGGGGAATTATGGGTGGATGTTTTCAAGGCTATTGTCAGAGAGGGGTTGACTCCTTGTTCATGGACATATTATCTACTTCTCTTCATTGGGGGGACTCTTTGTAATTGTGGTGTTAGCGGCCAAGATTTTCTTTTTGGACCACAAGTAAGTAATGTTTTGTAGCTATAGGTCATGACATGTAAATATTGTAGCACTCGATAATCATTTTGTTTCAAGTACATTCTTATAAGAGAAATTAATTAATTCGAACTTCTCAATTAATTCGGCTAAATTATTTTTTCGTTTATTTTAACAGAAGTCGACGACAAACACAAGTTCAGCCAAATGTGGATTTAGTTCAGTCATACTATTTTAACTTGAAACTTTGCAACAACTTAGCTCTGGTCACCTTTTTCTAACTTTAGAATGATTAAACTCCATCAAATTTAGTGAATTTACTTTAAGAACCAATACCAACATTTGCAAAATTGAATGTACTTTCAGTAGATATAAATTTTAAGGAATTTCATAGAAATTTGCTAATTTTAATTGATTTTCTAATAAAATGTGTGCAAAAAGATTCTAAAGGTCATTATGATTTAGTGAAATAAAAAATCTGTATCTTCCAAAATACACTAATATATATATATATATGAAAAATTTATGGCTCATTACATTGGTCCATCTTGTGTAATGGGTAGTTTTATATTTTTAGTTTATAACTAATGCGTTGAGAAACTTAACGCTCAACTAAACATTTTCAAAATCTGTAGTTTTTTCATATTGGTTCAATTCAAAAAATTCTAGTAATTATGATGTGCATCAGTTGGTTTTGTAAATATAACGATCCGAAAGTTGAAGAACTTATAAAAATGATATTTTTCTCCCAAAAAAGAGCAAAAAGTGTAACCCAACTTCACATTTTCATCAATCAACTCAATCATAAAAAACTGAAGTCTCGCAACTCTTGCTCTAACTGGTACAGGTTGTGGCTTTGGCTCAATGTAGACATCTGACTCAGGCTCACTTGACATCTCGAACTCGAACCTATAACAGACGGACTCACTCCTCATTTTCTCGCAATACGTTCCAAAGTTGTAACAACTGTTGTAACTTATCACATGTTGCCTTTAGGTTTGGAATCCAGTTATAGAAACTAAGAATGAGTTTCTCCTATTTGAGTTCGGACTTTCATTTCAACACCAATGCACATCTTCTTTTGCATTAGAGTTCCATTCTAGACTATATAGCACTTATGGCCATCCAAATAGCAAGAAATGAATTCAATACCCTGTAAAAAAATAGCACACTTTGTTCCTCATGTAAGAGTGGTCTCTACTTTTGTAGTGGATCCAGAACAAAAAATTTCTAATTAAGGAGTAGCAACTAAATCTTAGTGATTGACATAAACCAACCAAAATATCAATCAATAAAAGGCTAGTCTGCTTGAACATGGAAAAATTATAGACCTTTGCAAATCTATTGAATTGATACAAAACCATTTTTAAGATTTTATATTATTTCCATCCTTCAGAAATTATAATTTCACTTTCTTAACCACAGGCCCGAATAACTTCCAATTTACAAAGTAATGATTCAATGTTTAGTTCCAATATCACAAGTCGACTTTCATTTGTTTAATTTTTTTTTTTCGCATCAACAATATGCATATGATCACAAAGTGGTGGATCCAAAAATTAAATAGCAGATAGAGGCTAGATGGTAAATAAGTCACTGAAAAATATGCAGTGTAATGACACAAAATACAATTCCATGGAGACTTTGACAGAAGACCAAATTATCAATTCCTCACAGGTTTTCTGTCATAAATTGATTGGAGTTCTTCTTTGGACATGAACAATGAATATGAGAGGATTTTAATACAAATGAATACGTCGAGGTTTGTCATTGATAATACCATATGTGAAAATACAACATTAGTGAAGGTGGACAGTGCAAACAAGCATGGTATTCTCTTGGAGGCTAGACAGTAGGAAAGCATCAAACATCAAATATGATTATTTCAAAACTTCAATATCTACATAATAAAAGAGAGATGAAGAGCTAACGCATAGGTAATACCGGGGGAAAAGTATCTATCTGTGAACTGTTGAAAGAAATTTCACCCTATTCAATCCGTTATTCACACAACCATGATGCCAAAAGTGCGGTATACAATGGGAAATTTATCAAGTAGAACTATAGTACCCCTTTCAATTTTCTGCTTGTAGAACCCCAAATGCAAATACAGATTTTGGAACTGTCATTTTTAAGTCACCCCTTATCATTTCTTTTTGAAATGTTACATTAAAAATTTGAAGCATCATATTACCAAATCAACAATAGTAGCAAGTTACCTTCGCACATTCTTGCAATGGAAATGTGCTCAAGAAGGCGATGCTCTCCTAATGGCTTGAGACATGGTCCACCCAAAGTAATAACTGTGAAACCCTTTTAACTCTGCCACTATAAGAAAACACAATATTGCCTTCATAGACTATCAGTGTAGACCATTCGATATCAACCACCTCTCATCGCATGGAGATTTCTTATCAATAAGAAATCATACTCACAAGCTTGTTGAGAAATCTAGGGCATTAGCATTAGGTGATTTATATTAAATTAGTAACTTCTTTTGAATTCTTTTTATTTATTTAGATTAAGATCTTCTTCACGCTAGATTATCAGTGTTCTTCTTCATCAAACAATAACCAATGCATGAACATAAATACATAAGAGACACATCATGTAGGCTATGAGCCAGGGCCAAAACCTCTCACTCTTTAAGAGGAAAAGTAACACACATTCTTCTTATAGAGATTCCAATTGGCGAATACCAAGACCAAGACCCTTGACCTATTAGCCACTCCAAGACCAAGATATGAGTCCTCTTCTGCTTCTGTCTTCTAGATTCTTCTTCCACTACTAAGGCTTCATCACTAGAGACCTTCAATGAGATAGCAATCCAAAATTCATCACTGTAATATTATTGTATTGTAAGCATGTCTGAATTGCATCATTATTGAGACTGTGTTTAGCACTGGATCCTTCTTCTCATGGCAACACCAAGGTTCCTTTATCTAGAAATTACATCGAACCATAGTCTTCTTAGATCATTGAATTGTAGACTCTTTTCAACATCGAAACACTGTCAATACAATATAGAGGTATCCGAAATTGTCTTCTAGTCCATATGAATAGATAAATTTGAATTGTTTTCTTCCCTTATTCTCTGAAATCACAGAGGGATCCAAATTGTCTTTTGACTGTGATTTCATCCAATATAATGTACCCATCTAAAACCTTTTTGAATTTTGTTTTGTTTTCTCCATTCAGTCATGTGAATTATATTCTCTGTTTCCACCATTGAAGGACTCAAACCTGCGAAGTCTATTCACTGTGATTTACCATCAAAATTGTCATTGTGATTACCCATCGAAAACTACAGAGGTGTTGAAATTATGTACTATTCTTATGTGAAGATCCTACTGGGTATATATAGTAGTTCGTCCATGTACTCAAGCCGACATGAACAAGTGAACCAATGTGTCACTTCGAGTGAGCCTGCATAAGTTTATTTTTCTTCATATTGTAGACTGACGTCAAGAGGATTGTGCTTGTCTTTTGGAGAGCTTCCTAGATGCTAGATTGACTCATATATATTTCACATATGCTCAAGAAGATCTCTTCATACATGAAATTGATTCATTGACCTTAATAACAATTCCTAAGGCTCTCAATGGGAGCCACCTAAAATAAAAATCACTTGCTCATGACACCCATGAAGCAAGGCTTACAAAAATAATTTTATTACATAATTTACAAAATTCATAATACATGTCATTATGAAGACCGAACCTAGTTACACTTTTCAACACTCCCTCTTAACTAGGGAGATATTCACAATCGTACTTGGTCATTCTCAATTTTAAGAATTTCTCATAAGAAGAATTTGGATTTGTAACTCATTTGTATAGCATCATACCAACCAACATTGTTATATAGCAAGGCCTTGACTAACAAATCTATCTCTCCACAAGATCAGAGTAAAATGCTGGTGAGACCAATGATTTATAGACATACTCATCATTTTCTATCTAGGAACATACCCCGCCCAGGTTTTCTTAGGATATGCTCCATACAGACTGTTATTTTCTTGGACTCCCAGTCCCAAAAGAATATCGTTCCTCCATGAATACTCTTTCTTGGGATGCCTTACCTCATCCCCTAAGAGCATCGGATGCCAAATTATTACACAATCCTACATTCTATTTTCCTAGGTGAAGAACAGAACAACATGTCTATCTATCCTTTTCAAACCAGGAGGTTTTATTGCATTAAAGGAATGTACTCATACCTATCACAAAGGAATGTACCTAAGCTTCTGGCTTAGGAATTTCTAAGTTTCTTCCAAGTAATAAAATTATTCTTGGGATCCCTCTTAACCAGGGATTTATAACGGCTCTTCATGTGGAGATCGTAAAATAATTAGTTGCATGAAGAGCTCCTTTCTTCAATGTCATGATTTTTTTTGGGAGTCTTCAACTTTTGGGAATTTCTATATATAGGGCATAGATCATCCATCACTTTATCCATGAGTTAGTCATGTACTCAACTCATCGGAAAGTGATCCATTAGATTTTCCATCTAGCTTTGCTTCATGTCATTACAGTTTCATGCCATTTTTCTGGAAGGATATTACATCCTTCTATATGGTTTGCTTGGAATTCATTCACAAATATTCCCTTTTTCAGTTCTACATAAGCCTTACCAGATGTTAGTTAAAAAATAATCAATGAAAACTTCAAATTGGAATAACCTTTGTGATGATCTTTCACCATGACATCTTCCTGTAAGTATCAACATCCTGCATGCAGATTTACACATCTCCCACAGAGGTTCAATGTCAAGGGTCTCTATATTTTTCCAACTTCCATCAAAGTCTTCACATTCTTCCGGGAGATATTCTAGTCAAATATTCTTGGACTTCATATGTTGAATGCCTTCTTTATTTATTGCATATTATCACAATCTCTTCCTATCTTTTCACACACTTCATTCCCAGGGGATTCTAATCAGAGTTCTTCAATCATAGTCAACAACCTCATACTTCATATGAGGACATATTATTTTGATTTCATCTAATATGACTCATGAATTTCTGACATTCTTTCAGAGGAGGAGATTCCTTTTGATCATGCTTCTCAAAATAGAATTAGTGATCCTTGTTACCTGCAACCATACGACATGACTTTATAATATTAAATACAAGCATACATACCTTATTTATCTTTAGGTAGTCTCGACTATTTTCAACAGCTTCCTTGATTGAAAAGATCTTCAACTCCTTGATCTGCTTCATCTCTCATGTCATCATATCATCATCCCATGAAATCCACAAGTTGGAGTTCCTAATGAAACACTTTCTTCCTCTTTTGATCGGTGAATCCTCTAATGAGGATTCCATCTCACATATCCTTATTCAACAGATGTTTCCCTTTTAAACTGATGTATGATGAGTCTTGTCCTAGATGACTTCTTCCTTTGATCTTTCAATGAGGTCACCAAGAGCTATATCTTTCAAAGTTGACTACCATAGGTTTTGTAACAACAATCGTTCATGTTCCCCTATGGCTATGTCATGAGCTCTTTCTTCAAATTCTTATCTTCCTTGGACTTTCTTCTTTTAGCCTCCTCCACTTCTTCGGTGAAATGAAATTCTTCTCTATCCTTATTGTTATTGTCCTTCTTAAGCTAAGGACAATCTTTCTTATAATGTTCATAGTCTTTGCATAGCATTGAATCACAGCTATGCTCTTCTTTCTGAAAGCCAAAATTTTCCAAACTTCCTTTCCTTCCAACAAATGTTTGAGTCCTTAACCTTCAACACTTTTGCCTTCAACTTGTCTTCTTCTATCTTGCATAGAAATCACAAGTTGTTGAATGACATAACTTTCTTATCCCATGGATATTTGCTACCTTGATTATCAGTTAGTGCATTATAGATCAATGATGATTATCTTCTTTCCTAGATATTGTAGGCGAGATCTTATGAAGATATCCTCCATCCTTTGATACCCTTACTTTTTGTGTAGATCAAATCTAAGTCATGTGACCTTCTTTCCCGCGTCTTCAGAGAGTATTCTTACAAATTTATCATATACATCTCTTTGGTGTCTTTAATATTGCTATATGAGGGGATCTTTCATAAGAATCCCTCTCCATGAATTCAGAGGAGACCTTTTAATATGTTCAATGGCTTCACCTTCTTAGATGACTATGTCTATTCTCCTTTTTCATGCAAGAAATTTCGTTGACCCATTCAACTTATAGATCTCCTTGAAAACACGAAGTCATTTTACCAAATTGATTAAAGAATGAAATATACTTACTTGACAAGTGAAGATGAAATCTTCACCTTAATCACTTTGATGATGGTTGAAGATGTATTAGAGCTCCCTCTTGGATGATATTCTTCCAAATTAAAAAGCCTTTCTTCAATAGAGAAGGTTGCTTCTTTTGATGAGGATGATTTGTTGCTTCCTTGGATGAACTTCTTCAAGGACAAGGAGAGGATCCTTGCTTGCTTTATAACCTTGAAGATGGTGACAATGCATTCTAGTCTTCAAGATATTTTGACTTCTCTTGTAATATAGGTCAGAAATGCTTCTAGGGTTTCGAATTTCTCCAAGATGATGTGATCTTCATCTTTAAATTCCTTCGAGCTATCTTGCCTTGTAGGCAATTTGATGAGGGCCTTTCTAGCCTTTTGATGATGAATATAGAAACAAAAGCTATTGTCGTTGTAGACTGCTTCTTCGATCTAGGATTTGATTATTCAATGTAGATCTTGATCTTTTACTTTGATAACCTTCAACTTGCTTTGATGCCCTTTGATCCTTGAATCTCTCTTTGATTAGATGCCCTTCCTTTGACTTCAACACCTTCTCTCTAATACCATGTTGAGAATCTAGGGCATTAGCATTAGGTGTTTTCTCTTAGATTAGTAACTACTTGTGAATTATTTGTACTTCTTTCAATTAGGATTTTTTTTCCCGTTAGATTATTAGTGTTGTTCTTCATCAAACAATAACCAATGCATGAACATAAATACACAAGAGACACATCATGTAGGCTATGAGCCAAGGCCAAAACCTCTCACTCTTTGAGAGAAAATCCTGCACAAATTATTCTTATAGAGGTTCCCATTGATGAATACCAAGACCAAGGCCCTTGACTTATTAGCCACTCCAAGATCAAGACACGAGCCCTCTTCTGCTTCTGTCTTTTAGATTATTCTTCCACCGTTGAGGCTTCATCACTAAAGACCTTCACTGAGATAGCAATCCGAAATTCATCACTGTAATATCACTGTACTGTAAGCATGTCTGAATTGCATCATTATTGAGACTGTATTTAGCACTGGATCCTTCTTCCTGTGGCAACATCGAGGTTCCTTTATCTAGAACTTACATCGAACCATAGTCTTCTTAGATCACTGAATTGTAGACTCTTTCAACATCGAAACATTGTCACTGAAATATAGAGGTATCTGCAATTGTCTTCTAGTCCATATGAATAGATAGATCCAAATTGTATTTTTCTCTTGTTCTCCAAAATCACAAAGGGATTTGAATTGTCTTTTGAGAGTGATTTCATCTAATATAATGTACCCATCTGAAACCTTTTCGAGTTTTGTTATGTCTTCTCCACTAATTCATCCAAAGTTTATTCTCTGTTTCCACCATCGAAGGACTCAGATCTGCAAAGTTTATTCACTGTGATTTTCCCTCGAACTTGTCACTGTGATTACCTACCGAAAACTAAAAGCATATCTAAATTCTGTATTGTTCTTATGCAAATATCCTAGCTAGGTATATATAGTAGTCCATCCATGTACTCAAGCCGATATGAAGCAATGAACATATGTGTCACTTCAGGTGAGCCGAAATAAGTTTATTTTTCTTCATATTGCAGGCTGGCATCAAGAGAACCGTGCTTGTCTTTTGGAGAACTTCCTAGACACTAGATTGACTCATATATATTTTACATATGCTCAGAAGAGCTCTTCATACATGACATTAATTCATTGACCTTAAAAACAAATCCTAAGGCTCTCAATGGGAGCCACCTAAAATAAAAATCACTCGTTCATGAAACCCATGAAGCAAAGCTTACAAAAATAATTTTATTACCTCATTTACAAAAGTCACAATTACATATCATTATGAAGACCGAACCTAGTTACACTTTTCAACAAAGCTCAGGCTACAAAAACTAATGACTCAATTCAATCAACAGAGCAAAACAACCTGATTTGATATAATACCACTATAAAACAATCAAAGAAGAAACCAAATAAATTGTATATTAAATGATTATCTCAATCAATGAAGTACAATGTGTACATATTAATACATACATGGAACAGTAGAATTAGTTTCTAAGTCTTTTTGGACTCCAATAACTACTCAAACTAACCCAATCTTTAATCATAAAAATTACTCAAACTAACCCAATCTTTAATCATAAAAATTAATTATCTAGCATGATTATAGGGCGATTGAAATAATTTTATTTTGATCATAAATTTTGAAAATATTTTAAAATTTGATTAGATAACATTAAATAATTCACCTTGCTATCCCATTTTGAAATTGGTGCAATTATGGGCATCTATGACATTAGCTTTGGCCTAGTCGTGATTCGTGAATACCATATTTGATAAATAAATCTAGCTTTTCGTTGGCGTAGACTCCATTTTCTGAGCAACCATGGCCAGACTCTATACCTCTGGGTTGAATAATTTTAGGCACGCCATTGATGCAGATAATGTAAATGAAATTGATAATGCCATTTGAATGGCGTTACTATGACATTTATTCTTTAAAGGTGAGGGTATCAGGATTCACGACACCTCAAATATTTTAAGGTGTCCTTATCTCCTCAGTCTTAAGAATCAACATACAGAAGAGTATATAACAAGACCAAACGCCTTTGTAATGCCTTTTATTAGATAATGAATTTTCAATTTTTCTGCGATAATGTGTTTCATATTTTTGATTAATTAATTAATTAAGTTATATATATATAGTAATTAGAATTTAACAAATAATTTAATTTATATTTTATTTGATTGTGGTTAGTTTGTTTTTATTATTTAAGTTTTTAATATATAATATTATTGAATTTAGGTTTTTGTGATCTATATTATGAAAAGTAAGATTTTTTTTTTTTCGTAAAAATCATATTATGAGAGTTTTGTAGACCTAACCATCCAATATAATTCATCCCGAAAATATATATTTTTCAATCATAATAATTTATGAGTCAAAACTAACCCAGTGATATACTTCAATATCTTAATCACAAATTCATCAAATCTCTAAAAATATAAATTTTTCATTAAATATAAAATTTAGAAAAATATTTTTAATAAACACAAAGTTAAAAATACATTTGTACCAATATTTAATAAATTTAAAATCACACATT
>APFE030232831.1:120891-174016 GCA_000404065.3 Pinus taeda | reverse complement strand
TAATAATAATTATCTAATAAATTCTTAAATTTAAACCCTGTTAACAATCACTTACATTGGTTCTCTATGCATGTTTTCTACAACTACATGTGCACGACAATAAATAAATATAATTTTAAAAGTCTATTTATATCAGTTTTTGTTTTCAACGTTCTATAGTATGTTGTAATTTTGTCTATCCTTTGAGTGAAAATTGCTTTTATCCCTATACAGTGTTATTACAATCTTAGTTAATAGTTTAAGGCACTGGCATTTTTAGTGAAAACTCTTTTTGTAAAAAATAGTATAAAAGCATTAGCAAATAAAATATCAGCAATATTGTAGATTTGTAAAATAAAAATGCATTGACAACCAAAGTAGTAGTGCAAATTTATTAAATTGGAAAATTAAACATTGATAGATGGACAATTAGCACCCGAAGGAAATTTTAGGTTTGGAAGGTCAAGATTAAAAGGTGTTAATCAAGCACACATTAGTGGAGGAATGATAACCGATCAAGCAAGCACTAACTAAGTGGAGGGTGATACAACATGAATTGGATTTCGCAGGACATGGTTCCGCTACCAAGAGATCAAAATCCTGGTTATCTTGAAACCTCAGATTGAATCTCACTCCTGTTTTTGGTGTAAATGTTTGAAGGTGGAAATTATGGGAAGGAGCGGAAGGTTACATAGAGGAGAACCTAAAGAACCCGACCTTAATATCAGTGGATTGGTCAGCTTTGGGAAAAACTATTTTTTTTTGGTAATGATCAATAGCAACTTTTAGATGAGAGAGTCCCAAAAGGAGAAATTTTATCACAGATATGATATTAAGCATGATGACGATGCATAGGTTCCAGAAAAACTAGGAAAGATATCAGTTATCAATTTTGACCCTAGTTTCTAGCCACAATTCCAACCAACTCTTGTATCTTTAGATACAAAATATTTAGAGTTTAGAGTAAGATTATGTATTGTATTTAGATGTATTACATATGCACTCTTTATTTTTAGAAGTTTGTAATTAAGTCCTTACTAAAAATTTGTTTGTAGTTTATAAATTTTCTATAAAGACAAGGTCTTTGTAATGAACATGGGTTTGGATTTTGGCAGAGAAAAGCCTTGTGTATTGTAACCTTTTTTCCATAATTTAATGAAAAATATTTAAAGCAGGGAAATGTGAATTTTTGTCCAAATATTCACGTGTCTATGATTGTAGTCATTTTTTCCTAGTGTTGTTAATCTTTCAACCTCTCCATTATGTGTTCTCTTCTGTATTAGAATGGGATGTCACTGATATAGAATTCATGGTTCATGCTTTATATCTTTAATGTTTGCAATCAATGTATTCAAACTGATAGCCTCATCCGTAATTCATACTGAGATGCTTTGTTTTAAGCCTTTATTGTTACATTTTCTTCTTTCATATATATAAATTGTGAAGTCTAGCAATGATGGACTACCTTGCCTCTTTGATAGAATGTCCCTATATAGTTTGAAGATTTCATTAATTTCACTATGACTCAATCACCCAATGGTATTTATTTTTTACCATACTCCAACAAACATCAACAACTTTTACATTAAATTAGTCCTATAGTGTTTAACAGACCTCCTATCATTGTGACCTGGGGTAGTTGGGTTTGAGGAGAGATCCCCCTCCAGAGTGAGGGGAAAGCTTCAATCCCAATGTGGTTAGAGGTTACCTTAGATTTTTTCCCCCACAACTAAGGTTTTCTTTGAGTGATAACATTTTGGTGTTGTTGCCAGGGAGCGAAGGTGAAATTTTCCCTGGGAGAATGAAAGTTCTAGATCTAATTGTTGATGGTGAATAATTTTCTAACATAAGCAAGTTGTGTTTGATTCACTTGGTGATTCCATCATAAAACAATCTAGAGTTCAAAATTTTCATGGCAACTCCACTATTGAAAGACTCAGTAGCCTGAATATTTTCTTGGTGAACCCACTGCTTCAAGATGGATCACATATATCTTGTTGAGTGCTCGATAGTCAATACAGAGTCTTTAGATCTCGTCATTCTTCTGTACCAATACAATTGGGCTCCCACAGGGTGATGAGATTGGCCTGATGTGCCCTTTATGAAACAAATCCTAAATCTAACTCTTGATCTCATCGTTCTCCATAAAAGAGCATCAATATATCGGTCCGATGGGTAGTGACACACCCAGGGTCAAATCGATGGAGTGCTTGACCTGACAATGCATAGGTACCTCTATAGGTGAGGTGAAAATGTCCCTGTACTCCTCCATGACCTTGTCCATTTGTTGTTGTTGTGCAAAGGATCCCCATCTAGAAGTCGTAGTTACTGCATTGCTTTGTAGTAAACAAAGAGATAGCAGTAGGCGGCGCTACCTCCAGTATCTTGTATAACTTATTGCCCAAAGTAATAATCACAGAGAAAGGTCTAGATTCATATACATCATGTTGCTTCTACAATTATGGTTGTCCTAATAATACATCACAAACTTCAGGAGGAGCAACATCACACAGTACCTCATCCGTGAAGGGCTTGATGCTATCCTACTGGCTGGCATGGAGATCTCGACCTTAATGAAGCCACCTGATGATGTACAATTGTGGATGTGTTGTCATCGGTAGGCCCAGTTGCTTCATGACCTCTGCTGAAATGAGGTTCTTTTGTCTCTCGCCGTCCATAATGAACTACAGAGAAGAACCCTTCACACACATCATTGAGTGGAAGAGGTGCTCCCCCTCCTATGGATCTTCAAGCTTATTCTTATATATCTTAGTGGTGGACATGGTGGCACTGGGCTCCACGTTAATGATCTGCTTCCATTTTTCATTCTCCTTATCGGGTTCTTACTCAGAGTTGGAACATGTGTCTGATTCGGAAGCCTTCAGCTTGGCCCGACACTCACTTGTGTTGTGAGTGGAGCTCTTATGAAACTCGCACCATTTTCCTGTCTTTTCCTATGTCTTTGGGGTGATTTTATTTGCTTGAGGATTCAGAGGGTTGTTTAGTGTCACCCCGCCTTGGCTTTGGACTTTTCTCTGTGGTTTGGGGGCACATTGTCCTTGCTTCAGATTCACAGATCCAAAGTCTTGCTTATTCTATTTAAACTTTTGCTCAATCTTGAAAGTGTATTAGTATGATGTGTTGAGCGAGGAGATGTTGAGGAACTCCATCTCGTCCTGGATGTACTTGTGCAGGAAGCCACGGTACTTACATACCAAATGGCGCTTAGAATCACTGATACCCAATTTTACGTGGAGGGTATAGAAAACATTTGTGAACTCCAACACATCTTGGTCCCTTCCCTGTCGTAACGTGGTCCACTTTATGTATTTATCTTCATAGCTCCCGACAGGGTAATATTGTTCCTTAATGGTGTCTTGGAAAGAATCCCAAGTGGTTGTGGTTGAAAACAGTGAGGATTCCCTCTCATCCTTTTATTCACATCAGGTTTCCTATCAATCCTTGACGTGCGGGGCAACTTTGAGAAGTGAAAAAGTAATACTTTCCTAATTGGAAAAGTCATGAACTAAAAATTATCCTTCCAATAGATTCAACCATTTATCTACAGTATCTACATGTAGTTGGCCCTTAAATATGGGAATGTCAAAATTAACTTGTACCTTAAAAGGAGTGGCGCCTCTAGAGTGGCTACTGGATGAATATGTGTGGCCTATGGGTAGCTGTCGAAGGATCTAGGCAAATTTATCCATCATCGCATTCCTCTGTCGCTCGAGGGCTTCCTCGAGAAACTTTTTTGATAGGATCTCCTGCCCCCTTGTCTTTCTTTTCTTCTACCACAGGAGGTTGTTGGGTTTGCGAGGCTGTTCTTGAAAATGTTCAACCAGATTGAGTAATAACTCCTTATACCCTAACTTCATTGGGGACATGCAAAGAAAAACAGAGAAAGGGTAGACCTATCTAATACTAGTGATCTGAACTTAAACATCAATACAACAAATTATAGATATAACCATAAATACAGAGATGCAATAGAAATAACACATTATTTCTATTAATATCAGAAGAATGAAATATGCTTATAAACAAAATGGAAATAAACTATCTCGGACAATGGTAGCTTATCTCTGAGAAGAGATGTGGCGACTACATGCCTCTGAATTGTGCTATAATGAGGCTCAAGGGCCTATTTATTATTGAAAAAACAAGGGAAAACCCTAAGGACCCAAAACCCTAACCCTAGGAGATGGAACACTAAGAGTTTGTGGGCCCTGTTGGGTTAGTTGGGAAACAAACTTCCCGAGTTTATAACTTGGTCATATTAGCTTTGTTTGGAGTGTACAATACCTTGTTGGAAAGGTCTCTTCAAGTAGTACATGATTTGCGGCAGGCCCCTGCCTACATCAACGAGCCTGCTATAGACCTCAAAAACACGATGTTTAGGGGGTTAAAACTGCTTCGGAAGTTTAGGACCTGAAAAACTACTAAAAATAGTAAATTCTAAAATAAACAATGAAACTGATGAAATTGACTAGAGGTTTATGTGGAATAGGTGGGTGACCACCAATATCCACCTGGATCAATTGGTGACCCTCATGGCGATGTGCTTGGTTTGATGACCCCTTTATCAAGCAACTCTTGGATTTGTTTATTGGTTTATGCATTCTCCATAACTGACATCTTGTGCATGCCAATGTTTGGAAGAGGACAATCTTGTTGCAATTGGATCTCATGTTGGATTCCTCTTTTAGGAGGCAATCCTTTGGGTTCCCGAAACATCTCATCATAGGTGTTAACAACCTCATATAAATTAGATTTTAACTTTGCATCACATCCTTGGAAGGCTTCATTTTCAACATTTTCTTTTGGTTTAATCATCAAGAGTACAAATTTCTTACTAGCATTAACAAGGCTCTTCATTTGTCCATCATTTGCAAGTGATAAATTCAACTTCTTTCTATGTGGTCTAACATTGTACTCAACCCTATATTTAAACAAGTGATATTTGTTCTCATGGCAATAAAATATGGTTCTTCTATCATATAGATTTGGGCTTCCCAAAACATTACCACAAATGTCAAGTGGAATGACATCAAGCTCTACCTCATCTATAAAATTTGCACTGATGGAAAATCTCAATTTACACCTTTTTGTCACATGAAATTTTGCATTGTCACATATCCAACCTAAAGGATAAGGTTTAGGACGTGGCGTGGTTTCCAATTTCAATTTCTTAAGTCTTATGAAATAAGGTTTTCTTGTGATCTACTATCAAGTAATGTATCTATCTTGGTATGTTTTGAAATGACTCTAATGTGGAAAAGCTCTATTCTTTCTTTTTCATGTTGAGTTTCAATGAGGCTACTTGAAGAACTATTACTTGCAATAGAGTCTTTACCTTTGAATCCCATGGCTGTGATCTTTGTTTCATCCCCGGAATCGGATCCTAAATCATGTTGTGTAGTTACAACATTCTTTTATTTCCCTTTGTTGGTAAACATTTTTGGGTCTCATTTCAGGATGAAGTTTCCAACAATGGTCTTCATCATGGCCTTATTTTGAACAATGTTTACATGTGATTTTTTCTCCCTCCTTTTTGGCTGAAGCATTCTTTTTTCCTTTTCCTTTGGATTTCCCCTTTCTTTTGTCTCCACCCTTAAATGGATTTTTGCTGCCATCTTGAGGAACATTCTTCCCTCTTGCTTCTAGATGAGTTTCATGTACAAAATTTTGATCTAGTTTTGTAGGATTAAACATGAGAATTGTGTGTCTCAAATAACTATGCAATCCTCTAATGTATTTGAGTAGAGTATCTTGAGAGGATAAATATATATACCCAAAATCAAAGATCTTTTTCTAAATTCTTGAGTATAGTTTTTCACATTTTGATGTTTAGCTTGCCCAAGTTTTTCCAATCCATAATATTTTTTTTTTCATGTATGCTAATGGATAAAATTTCCTTCTTATTGCAACAACAAAATCATTCCAAGAGGATAAGACCTTACCATGTTTCTTCATGTCCTCTTGAGTTTTGTCCTCCCACCAAATAGGTGTTTCACATTCCAATATAAAAGAAGCAAGATGAATTTTGGTCTCATAATCCTTGATTCTTTGTATGGTACAATACACTTCAATTTGACAAACCCAATTATCTAATTTCTCAGGATTTACCTCTCCATTGTACATAGGAAATTCAAACTTTATATCAAGTTTTAGCAAAGGAGTTTTACCATGTCCCTTTGGAGAATTTGGAGGTGTTCGTGAAAGGGTCTAAGAAGTAGAAGAAGATGAGGATGAGGATGGAGGTGAAGGTTGTGGTTTGTCACAATTCCCTCCTTTCCTTTTTGGAGGCTTGTCTCCTTTTCCTCCATCTCCTTTTGGAGGCTTTGAGATCTCTCCACACAACCTTGAATTCCTCTCTTCATAAAGAACCATTACAATTTTAGACATCTCAAAGAAATATTTTCTAAAATTTCTTTCATCTTCAGACATTCCTTAAGGACCATGTTCATGTGCCATGACTATTGAAGCTTGAGATGTGTTTATTCTCCTTGAAACAATTTGAGATCTTGGCTCCACAAGTTCTCCTTATCCTCTTTTAAGCTTCAACCTTGTAAGAATCATAAAAACAATTGCAAATAAAATCAAACCTTCACAATAACCTTGATCTATGATACCAAAATGATCTATAATGTAAACTTGAAGGTGATGGTAAAAGTGCAAGTAATTTTTTTGTGTATTGTAGGTAATGGATCACTCTGCAAAACACATAAAATGATGGTTTTAGAACTTAGTTAATAACATAAAATAGAGACAATAGACCATATCAGAAACACTTACAACAAAAATGATAAAGTAGTTCACCCCTCTCCTGGGCTACATCTCCTAGTCCAGCTTCCAATGGTGGGCCTCTTTCATTAAGTGCTCAAATTTGTGTTTACAAAGATTTACAACGCCCAAAATGTAAATATTATGTCTCCAATGGCTTAGGAAATGTAAAAAACCCCCAACTAGGCTCTTTTTGCACTTCATTTGGCCAAAAAATGAGAAAGGTGTGCTTCTCACAAGTTTTTTCCCATTTCCCTAGCTAACTGTCCTACAATTTGACCCAAACTAGTCTTGAGGGCCCCAAACCCGAAACCAACGGACAATTTCAGCCTACAATCACTCTCGACAGTGCATTTTGTCAGACATTTAAAAGCTCAATAACCCCCATTTTCTGAAAATTTGGGTTGTGTGGGGGCACTTGCCCAGAGGCTGGGGCTAACTATCCTCCCCTATTGGCTAACCCCCAACCGAATTTCACTTGGTCATATCAGTGCATAGAACCATGCTTGGTGCCGAAAATTCCATGCACACCCAAATTCCGGGAGAGTGTGGTCATGTGTGGGCGTATGTGCCCTGGGGTCGGCCCCGCTCTACACACCTTGGGGCTGGGCCCCTCCGCTCAGCTCCACTTGTGGTCGTATTGCGTTAAACTATGACTTGGGGCTAGGGCTATTCCTGCCCCTTGGTTCTTGTGGGCATGGTGACCAGGGTTGGGGCCTAGCCCCAACCCAACCACCAACGAAATTTGCACACTATGATAAATATAATGCAAGAACATGTATTTTTAAGTCATAACATTGTGGTGTATTAGTATATCACCTTGTTTCTTGGTCATAGGTTGTGTGTTCAAATCCAGTGCAGTCCCCTGTTGGGCACCGAATCCCCCAAGGAAAGTTTTGGGGCTTAAAGCCCAAATTTTGGCTAAAAAGTGTAAATCTGATGTAAATACTCTGCATTTTGTGGCCGCGCAGTGCGAAGTTGTAAATGAGTCATAGGGTTGTCTGTCCTCAATTTTGTAATGTAATGTTAGCTTTAGAGATCTACCCATGGTCCGCGGACCATGGGGTTGTATAAATAGAGCGAGGCTCTAAGTAGTTGAGAAATAATCAAATAGAATAAGAGTGATCATGGAATAAGGATAGCGGAAGATCTAAGTGTAGAGTCAAGTCTTTGGGTCATAGAGTAGGAGAAGGCTCTACAGCTAAGTGCTTAGAGGCCTAATAGTCTGCAGCTAAGTGCGCAGACCCCTGCAGCTGAGTGCACAGGGCGAGTCGAGTCTATAACTATTGAAGCATTAATAAACAAAAGTTTTACTTCAATTCTGAGTATTTATTTCCTGTTTTCTGTATCGAATATATTGGGTATAAATTGAATTTCTATTGTCTATATGGTGCGCAAACATATATAACTATGTAGATTAAATAAATGTGAGTTAAAGTGTTTGGTTACACGAAGTTGACTAACATCTATAAGAGGATATTTAAGATACATAATGTACTTGGGGAAATAGTGCAGATCACTGCCATAGCAATGCGAAATCACCTCAGCCCCCTGGTTAGGGCTGCACAAAGGACAATTATAACAGATCTTGAAGGTATCGCGGGTTAGAACAATGTGCGAAGTAACCTGTGAGAAGGTAGGCACAGTTAGACTAAATCGACCCCTTAGACATCTCCAGGGTGCGGAAACTTGGTTTCAGCATCCCCCCATACTGCTTCGAGTGAGACTTCAGTCCATGCACTGTGGGCTGATGCCGAAAGGGCCAGTAGTGTAGGGATTTGTTTGGCTAATTAACTATGAACCTGCAGCAGGCCCCATCAAGCCAACAAATGGTTCCGTTGTTGGGACTAGAATCTTCATAGAGATGTTTGATGTCGTATCATTAGAATCCAACTAAGAAGGAAATTGAAGGCTGGTTGGAAAGAAGAATTCACGAGTTCGCTGCTAGGAGAACAAGAACTTGCAACTAACAAGATAAGAGTGGTTAGACTGCTACCTATACATAGAGATCCACGAAATCTTCTTCGCATCTTTCCCTATTGAGCTGTACGAGTGGATCATGAAGCTAGCAGATAGTCAACGAAGGTGGAAGCTCGACGGTCCTATTGTGTGGACACCAGAGTTGGTGCGCAAATTAGAGGCATCGGAGGATAAGATCATGTGCGTTTTTGATCACTGGCTCAATCGGATTATAGGAGGATTGATTACTGAGTTCACGGTAGACACGTCAGTCAGCTACAGTGAGGAAGAGTGATGCTTTCTCAAAGGACTGCAAGGTAGGTACGTAAAGTCTCTGAATACTTGGATTAAAATGTTATTGTGCGAAAAGAGAATTATGGAATTACCTTGATGTTCAGGGCTATGCAAAGTGGAAAAACATACAGGAACGAAGGAAAGAAGGGACCAAAAACTAACCCCTTGATTTCACCTCCGTGAGGGGACGAGGAAGAACTCGCGAAGGTCTCGCCGCGAAGTGTGATCCATCTGATAAGGTAAAGAATTATGTGAATACCACCCCTACCCACACCACCACCAGCTTCACTGTCTTCACCTCCATCTTCATCCATACCACCTCCGCCACCACCGCGAGTCAATATGGAAAGCACGATAAAGTTGTCTATGTTCAAGGGAGTGGGAAATGAGGATCCATACCAATTTTGATTTGTCGTACGAGCCGTATGGAAAGCACAGGGAGTTATAGATGACAATATAAAGAAAGCAACACTAATTAGTGCCCTACAGGACCACAAGCTAACCTGGTATATTAAGCAATCCACTGATAATCCAAATGTGGGAATCACGGATATCCAAGTAGCGCTAAACAAAGAATTTATCATACCAAAGTCTGAAGCACAATCGATCATTGGATTCAAAGAAATCATGATGGTACCAGGCAAGACTACTTGGGAGTTGGATTAGAGGTTGAAGTGTACGATTCGCGAAGCTAATATGAATCTGGCAGATGGACAACATCATGAATGGTTTGTAGCATAGCTAACGCCACATTTAAGGAGCACGTTATCGCAGTAGAAGTTAACAACTCAAGCAGAGGCCATAGAGATCATGATGAGTCTACATGAGACCCCAATGCAGGATCCTAAATTATGGGTTCAACAGATCCATGTGCGGCTGAAAAATTTATGCCTGGAAATTTAGAGTTTGAAACAAGACACAACAACTTGACCAAAAGTGCACGAAGAAGTGTGGTGCGTAAAATGCAAGGGTCAGGGTCATGATAAGGACCATTGCCAGTGTTTGCAAATTACCTCGTGGGAGGAGGACCAATGTCGTTAAGGCCGAAAGCACAAGCAGGACCTACCGCAGTGCTTGCTTGCAATTTGTCAAATAGGTGGAAAACACGCTACGGACAACTGTCATTTGTTACAAAAGTATACATAAAATTCGCAACGATTGTTTTGTAATTTTTGTAGGTCGGTGGGTCATGATAAGTGCACTTGTAGAAGTTATGAGTTAATGATGGATAGGACTCCCACTTACAGAGTTTAGGCTGAATCGCGACCCCTAGACCAGAATGTAGGAGTGGCACGAACATGATTTCAGAGGTGCAGACGAGGCCGAGGTGGAGGAGGACCTGGAAGAGGTCGCAGACAGCTGATATGCTACAATTGCGGAGGGTCGAGACATTATGCCTATGATTGTATGAACCCAACACATCCATCATGTTTGTATTGTACCTTGTTTGATCATGAGACAGAATATTGTCCTACGCTGATAGCTAGGATACGTGACAAGGGAGCGCTACCACCTCCCCCGACTCAAAACCTGCAAATGACGAGGTCTGAGCCGCGCAAGGAGGATCCAAATGTGAACATTGTGCTCCGAAGTGGAATCATGATGGGAGATGATAAGGGAAAATAACCATAACATATTGCTTAGGCTCGCAAAGCTCTAGTGAAATAAGCGGAATTTGATTTGGAGCGCGCTAGGGAAACTTTCATGGAAGCTAAGAAGAGCTTCGTGGAGGCCTCCACTTCAGGAAGCAAAGATAGACCAAAACCAAAGATGAATCCATCCATGCTAATAACGTTCTTGGAAGCATGTATGAAGTTACTGCGTGATATTAAAGCTGTAAAAGGATTATAGGAACTCATTAGCAGATGTGTTGGGACTGCGCCGAGAGAACCACACGTAGTCCGGAAGATTGGGAAGCATAAGACAAGGACAGGAAGAGAAATGAGGTTAACTGTGCAGACTGGAGAATATGAGATGGACCAAGTAATTCTGGATTTAGGATTAGACGCGAATGGTTTGCTGAAGCAGACATGGGAGTGCATGGGGAGGCCTATGCTGCAGTGATCTCCTATTCAACTACGAATGGCGAACTAAGAGAAGATAGTACGCATGGAGTGATTGCAGGGAATCACTGTGGATATTGAGGGAGCGAGCACACTAGCAAACTTTGAAGTGATAGAGATTATCGATGACAACAATCCCTATCCTGCGCTCTTAGGAATTGATTGGGCCACTAACATGAATAGGGTGAATAATTTGAAGAAGCTCAAGATGATTTTTCAAAAGAAGTCACTATGTGTAGTTATACCTCTGGACCTTGCTGAAGGATCGTGCTATACAGAGTCAGTGTGTGACTATGAAAGAGATGATGATTTGGACTGCATCTATAGGATAATAGCGCGAAACCAAGACTTGGTGAATCCCACTACAGATGGACGGCTTGCATGGGAGTGCGAGAGCTCCTGTACTTCAGATTCAGATGAGGAGACGGAACGATTGAAAAATCGGTTACATGAGGTGACTACACTGAATTGTGATATGATTACAAGGTCGTTGCTCTGCGTATTGACAAAAGTAAGAGACCTGCCTACTTATGATGGGTTAAGTGAGGTAGATACCTTCTTGGATAGATTTGAAATAGAAGTGTCGAAAAAGCAACGCTTCCAAGCCTTGGATTGGGTATTGCGCTCTACGCTCGCGAGATGGTGGGGTACGCACAAAGGAGCTTTGAGGACTGGCGTGAATGCAGGAGAATGATGCGCATGCATTTCGGGAAGCCTAAGATGTGACTAGCAGACAAGTATGATGGATGGGATGATTTGCACACACACCTAGCCAAGTGGACGAAGGTCTATGGAGAAAAGCCACAACCTGAGTGGGTGCACCTGTTTTGTCATACCCTAGATGTTATACCCATGAATTGGTATATAGAGAAGGAGCTCTACCATGGGACAGGTGAATGGGATATCCTACGTGAAGGGTTCATGATGACCTTCAATTTTGAGGATGGATGGGGGGACAGTATTGATGAAGCGCTACAAGAGGTAAAAGAAACCATCTTTAGGATACCATAGGAGCCGGTAGAATTGATTCAGTCTAAATGGGCTACTCAGCTAAGCTACGTGTTGGAATGTTATAATGTAATTGCTGAAGAAGAAGACGAAGATCCACATAAAATTAACATTCTAGAAATAGAAGGCCCTCGCGAGGTTCAAGTACCACAGATTGAGAACCCTGACATAACGACAGTGGTAAAAACAAAGAAGGTGAACACTGGTACGGAGGCTGAACCTAAGTTTGCAAAGATTGACGACTACTGGGATGACGAAACAATGGATAAGGTTGTTGAGTTACTCTGCAAGTACCAGGACTTATTCCTGACCAAGTTTACAAATTTAAAGGGAATCATCAAAGATTTAGGAATGATGAGGATCACGTTAAAACCTGACGCGAAGCCAGTTAAGCAGAGGCCTTATCACTTAAATTCAAAATACAAGGAGAAGGTTCGTGTAGAACTAGACAAGATGCTCATGGCCGGCATCATCAAACCTGTGGAGGAATCTGATTGGGTAAGCCCGATAGTGATACAAGAGAAGAAGCAGTTGGAAGAAATAAGAATATGCGTGGATATTTTGAAGTTGAATGACATGTGTGTACATGATCCATTCCCAACTCCATTCACAAATGAGGCGTTGGATAATGTAGGCAGTCAGGAAGCATATTCTTTCACTGATGGGTTCTCACGATACCACCGAATCAAAATCATGCTAAAGGATAGAAGAAAGATAACCTTCGCGACTAAGTGGGGTTGCTTTCAATATATTATCATGTCGTTTGGGTTGAAGAATGCGCTGGCCATATTTTCGCGCATGGTTGTTGCAGCATTCAAGGAATATATTCATAAGTTCTTGGAGGTTTATTTTGATGATTGGGCTATATTTGGGCTGGTTAAGCGCCATGTAGCGAGCTTATGCTTGATGTTGGATACCTACCGAAGATTCCAAATCGCGCTTAACCTCAATAAGTGTACGTTCCTCGTTCCTTTTGGGAACCTGTTGGGGCATGTGGTCTATAGACAAGGTGATGGTAGACCCCACGAAAATCGCGGTGATTTTGAATTTACAAGCTCCGCGGGGTGTGAAATAGCTGTGCGCTACTCTAGGACATATAAGGTACTACAAAAAGTTTATCACAATTTATGCCCAAATCACCGTGCCAATGGAGAAACTATTGAAGAAGGATGTTTCATTTTGCTGGAACGATGACTACAAGAAAAGCCTCGATATATTGAAGGAAAAGATGGTCATTGCATCGATTCTTGTCTTCCCAAACTGGAACAAAGAGTTTCATGTCCATGTTGACGCATTGTGTATAACGCTAGGAGTGGTACTAACATAGGATGGTGGAGAGGGCTTGGATCACCCTATCGCATTCGCGAGTTCCAAATTGTCTAAAGCAGAAATTAACTATTCCACCAGTGAACGTGAGGGACTGGCTATGGTGTATGTGCTCCAGAAGTATCGACACTACATTTTAGGAGGTCATTTTAAGATGTATACATATCATTTCACGCTGAAGTACTTGGCCAATAAGCCTGTGTTGGGGGGGCACATATGCAGATGGCTTTTATTGTTCCAAGAATATGACTTTGAAGTTGTTGTGAAACCTGGATGATTGAACGCGACACCATATCACCTGTCGTGCATTGAGACAAGAGAGGAACCTACTAGTCTGGAGGAAGGATTACCTGATGCGTAGCTCTTTGCTGTGCATGTAGCGGATGGACATTTTGAAGATATAATTCACTTTCTCATGACTCGAACTGTGCCGAAAGAATACTCTATCCAACAGAAGAAGGAACTAGTAGTGCGCGCGATAGATTTCTCTGTTATTACGTGGCACCTATATAAGATGGGGAATGATGAGATACTGCAAAGATATGTACCTGAATTTGAACAAAGAAATATCCTCGCGGACGCTCATGGGGGCACTATGGGAGGACATTATGTAGGGAGAGCGACCACACATAAGATTCTCTGCGCAGGGTTGTGGTGGTCGAACCTTCATCAGGATTCAAAATCTCATTGCAAGGCCTATGATGTATGTCAAAGAATAGGTAAACCTTCGTGGAGGGATGAGATGCCTTTGAATCCACAATTGACATTGCAGCCCTTTGAAAAGTGGGCGATCAACTTTGTAAGACATATCAAACCTCAAGGAAAAACAGGCGCGAGATATATTATCACTGCGACATAGTACTTGACTCGTTGGGCAGAAGTGCAGCTGGTAAAAGATTGCACAACCACGACGGACGCAAAGTTTCTGTTTGAACACGTCTTAATGCAATTCGGATGTCCGAAGATCTTGATGAGCAATCACAGTACACATTTGCTGAACGAGACGATCAACGTGCTGACATATGGTACGGAGGCTGAACCTAAGTATGCAAAGATCGACGACTACTGGGATGAAGAAACAATGGATAAGGTTGTTGAGTTACTCTGCAAGTACCAGGACTTATTCTTGACCAAGTTTACAAATTTAAAGGGAATCATCAAAGATTTAGGAATGATGAGGATCACGTTAAAACCTGACGCGAAGCCAGTTAAGCAGAGGCCTTATCACTTAAATTCAAAATACAAGGAGAAGGTTCGTGTAGAACTAGACAAGATTCTCATGGCCGGCATCATCAAACCTGTGGAGGAATCTGATTGGGTAAGCCCGATAGTGATACAAGAGAAGAAGCAGTTGGAAGAAATAAGAATATGCGTGGATATTTTGAAGTTGAATGACATGTGTGTACATGATCCATTCCCAACTCCATTCACAAATGAGGCGTTGGATAATGTAGGCAGTCAGGAAGCATATTCTTTCACTGATGGGTTCTCACGATATCACCGAAACAAAATCATGCTAAAGGATAGAAGAAAGATAACCTTCACGACTAAGTGGGGTTGCTTTCAATATATTATCATGTCGTTTGGGTTGAAGAATGCGCTGGCCATATTTTCGCGCATGGTTGTTGCAACATTCAAGGAATATATTCATAAGTTCTTGGAGGTTTATTTTGATGATTGGGCTATATTTGGGCTAGTTAAGTGCCATGTAGCGAGTTTATGCTTGATGTTGGATACCTACCGAAGATTCCAAATCGCGCTTAACCTCAATAAGTGTATGTTCCTCGTTCCTTTTGGGAACCTGTTGGGGCATGTGGTCTATAGACAAGGTGATGGTAGACCCCACGAAAATCGCGGTGATTTTGAATTTACAAGCTCCGCGGGGTGTGAAATAGCTGTGCGCTACTCTAGGACATATAGGGTACTACAAAAAGTTTATCACAATTTATGCCCAAATCACCGTGCCAATGGAGAAACTATTGAAGAAGGATGTTTCATTTTGCTGGAACGATGACTACAAGAAAAGCCTCGATATATTGAAGGAAAAGATGGTCATTGCATCGATTCTTGTCTTCCCAAACTGGAACAAAGAGTTTCATGTCCATGTTGACGCATTGTGTATAACGCTAGGAGTGGTGCTAACATAGGATGGTGGAGAGGGCTTGGATCACCCTATCGCATTCGCGAGTTCCAAATTGTCTAAAGCAGAAATTAACTATTCCACCAGTGAACGTGAGGGACTGGCTATGGTGTATGCGCTCCAGAAGTATCGACACTACTTTTTAGGAGGTCATTTTAAGATGTATACATATCATTTCACGCTGAAGTACTTGGCCAATAAGCCTGTGTTGGGGGGGCACATATGCAGATGGCTTTTATTGTTCCAAGAATATGACTTTGAAGTTGTTGTGAAACCTGGATGATTGAACGCGACACCATATCACCTGTCGTGCATTGAGACAAGAGAGGAACCTACTAGTCTGGAGGAAGGATTACCTGATGCGTAGCTCTTTGCTGTGCATGTAGCGGATGGACATTTTGAAGATATAATTCACTTTCTCATGACTCGAACTGTGCCGAAAGAATACTCTATCCAACAGAAGAAGGAACTAGTAGTGCGCGCGATAGATTTCTCTGTCATTACGTGGCACCTATATAAGATGGGGAATGATGAGATACTGCGAAGGTATGTACCTGAATTTGAACAAAGAAATATCCTCGCGGACGCTCATGGGGGCACTATGGGAGGACATTATGTAAGGAGAGCGACCACGCATAAGATTCTCTGCGCAGGGTTGTGGTGGTCGAACCTTCATCAGGATTCAAAATCTCATTGCAAGGCCTATGATGTATGTCAAAGAATAGGTAAACCTTCGTGGAGGGATGAGATGCCTTTGAATCCGCAATTGACATTGCAGCCCTTTGAAAAGTGGGCGATCAACTTTGTAAGACATATCAAACCTCAAGGAAAAACATGAGCGAGATATATTATCACTGCGACATAGTACTTGACTCGTTAGGCAGAAGTGCAGCTGGTAAAAGATTGCACAACCATGACGGCCACAAAGTTTCTGTTTGAACACGTCTTAATGCAATTCGGATGTCCGAAGATCTTGATGAGCGATCACAGTACACATTTCCTGAACGAGACGATCAGCGTACTGACATAAAAATTTCAGGTGTATCATCATAAAAGCACACCATATCACCTGCAAGCTAACGGAACAGTAGAAGCATTTAACAAAGTACTGGAGACTGCGCTGACCAAGGTATGCAATGCACAGCGAAGTGATTGGGACCTGCGCGTATCCACGGTATTATGGGATTATAAGATGACATGCAAGAAACTAACGGGACAGACACCTTTCCGACTAGTCTATGGAGTGGAAGTTGTAATGTCTATGGAATACATCGTGCCTAGTCTACACATAGCAAAGCTCACAATTATGACAGATTGCAACGCCCTGGAAGAGAGGCCCGCATAGTTGGAGGAACTTGAAGAAGAACTATTTTTTGTTGGATTCCATCAGCAGGTGAAAAAGGAGAGCGAAAAGGCTTGGCATGATTGACATATCAAGCTACACACCTTTAAGGTGAATGATTTGTTGTTACTATATGATATTAAGTTTGATAATTTCCCAGGAAAGCTCAAAATGCATTGGCTGGGACTGTATGTTATTAAGGAGGTCACAGACAGAGGCACGGTGTAGTTGGTAAAGTTAAATGGAGAACCTTTCCCAGGAAAAGCGAATGGCAGTCGATTGAAGCCATACACGAGTGGGCCGACTATCTGACTAGCCTACAAAAGCACAATCTTAGTGCTCCAGGCAGCTGAAAGGAGGCACGGGACTGTAAACAGGTGCAGGGAAGCAGTTCAAATAAAACAATCTCTAAACAACGCGTCCAGGAAGTGCAATAGGTAGCTGCTTGGTGTGTTGCCGATCTTGCAGTAGTCCAAGCTGAGTTAGGAAGTCTCCGCTCGAAGATCTCTGCACCGACAGAGTGACTCGAGGGCGAGTCACAATGTTTGTGTTGGGGGCCTATTGGGCACGGTATCCCCCAAGGAAAGTTTTGGGGCATAAAGCCCATATTTTGGCTAAAAAGTGTAAATGCGATGTAAGGACTCCACATTTTGTGGCTGCGGAGTGCGAACTTGTAAATGAGTCATAGGGTTGTCCACCCTCAATTTTGTAATGTAATGTTGGCTTTAGAGATCTACCCATGGTCTGTGGACCATAGGATTGTATAAATAGAGCGAGGCTCTTAGTAGTTAATAAATAATTAAATAGAATAAGAGTGATCATGGAATAAGGATAGCGAAAGATCTAAGTGTAGAGTCGAGTCTTTGGGTCATAGAGTAGGAGAATGCTCTGCAACTGAGTGCGCATAGGCCCAGTAGTCCACAGCTGAGTGCGTGGACCCCTGCAGCTAAGTGCGCAGGGTTAGTCGAGTCTGTAACTATTGAAGCATTAATAAAGAGAAGTTTTACTTCAATTTTGAGTATTTATTTCATGTTTTCTGTATCGAATATATTGGGTATAAATTTCATTTCTGTTGTCTATATGGTGCGCGAACATATATAACTATGTAGATTAAATAAATGTGAGTTAAAGTATCTGGTTACACGAAGTTAACTAACATCTATAAGAGGATAATTAAGATACATGATGTACTTGGGGAAATAGCGCAGATCACTACCATAACAACGCAAAATCACTTCAGCCCCCTGGTTAGGGTTGCACAAAGGACAATTATAATAGATCGCGAAGGTATCGCAGGTCAGAACAGTGCACGAAGATAGGCACATTTGGACTAAATCAACCCCTCATACATCTCTAGGGTGCAGAAACTTGGTTCCAGCATCCCCCCATACTGTTTCGAGTGAGACTTCAATCCGCGTACCGTGGGCTAATGCTAAAAGGGCCAGTAGTGTAGGGATTTGTTTAGCTAATTAACTTCAAACCTGGGTCAGGCCCCATCAAGCCAACATCCCCTTCGGCCCTTAACAAACTTTTAGCATGCCACGAGGAGGCCACGTGGCAACCATCCATTGGCCCACATGGCCTCTAGCCATAGGCCACAAAAATTCACAGTTAGCCAATATATAATAAAAAATTCCAACCAATCAAATTCCATAATTTTTGGACCAATCTGGAGTGGCCAAGTGACACCCTGCCATTGACCCAAAAATGTACAATCATCCTATCAAAACTGTAAACTTTTACCTATTTGGGAATTCGATCAGAATGTGATATCGGGAGCATACGATATCGGTTTTGAACGATTCAAGTTGTGTTGGATTCAAGTCATTGATATCTACACTCTAGTTTAGGTTTCGGGCACTTTTGAACATTTTGGATTTTGATCACTGTACTGATCCCTTGGATCACTTCTGCGACCCATGGTGGGCTTGCACCTTTGCATGGAGTGCCTCCTTGTGCTATGTTAGCACATGATCTCATGTGTCCCCTTATTTTCTGGCTTCTAATCCAAGCATTGTCTCTTCTAGAGTTGTCTCTTTCAAGAATGTTATGCTTCAATAGTCTTTTGCCCATTCTTCCTCTATTCTAGTTCATGAAGCTACACCCATTTCCATTCCCATTGGATTAGAGGTTGATGAAGAAGCACATTTCCTCAAATATGGTGGTTTTGTTTGTTGTTTCATTGGTTTTTGGACACATCTTGTAGATATTCAACCCTAGATAGCGAAAAATTAGTTGTCAATGATCAAACAAGAAGTTATTATGCATCCTAATGCAAAGGGATTTTTTGTTGTTGAGTTTGATAATGCAAATTCATTGATCTAATCTTTAATTTAGGCGTGTGCTTTTGGGGCAATGTTAGTTTGTGCTTGAAGCCTTGGTCTCCCTCATTCGATCCACTAAGAAAATTCTTGTCCTCTATTGTTGTTTCGGTGCAACTTCCAAATCTATTGTTGCATCTATGGGGCTTGCCCTATTGTTAGGACGTTGGATCCGCTTTAGAAAAGTTCCATTTTATCTCATGTGAAACTCAATGGAGAAGCATTACTCATTATGCTAGAATATGTGTGGAAATGTATCTCAATCTTAGTTCCTAGCTGAAATTAGTTTGGTTGGCAAATATTTTTCGTGAGTCATTAGATAATGTGTGTGTCTACTTAGGTGTAGGGCTTGTTTTAATACATGTCATATAACCACTCTTTATCCAAATGGTTTAAAGAATTATAAAAAGAAGTAGCAAAAATCTACTTGGTGGGTAGGTTCCACTAAGGTTCATTAGTTAGTTGTATAAGAATAAATCTCTTTTTGCTCCTCCTCCACCTCCACTAGCTCCAATTTCTTAAGAAAAACAACAAGGTTAGGTCTCTCAAAGTTTGTCGAAAGCAAATCTAGTCCCACAGGACTTAGGCCATGAATCTCCTAGTAAATCAAGTTCTTAAACAATGGAAAATTGGGTAGACCAAGCCAATAAAACTAAATCTTAAGAACAAGAAGAATCCTCAACATAAGATACTCTAAGTCTAAATAAACTAATAAACACTTCATCTACTTTAAAAAAGTTAAAAAAAATAAAAAATAAAATAAAAATGTTTTAATAAAATAAAAAAAATTACAGCAAAAAATAGATTGATCATCTATACTATTAATGGAAAAAATGTTGAAATATAGCTCTTTTAAGTATAACTAAATATACTAATAGCATATAAATTAAACCTATCTACATGAGAATTTTAACAAAATAGAAATTTTTAATAAATGTGTTTTGCTAAATACAAATTCTTAATTATTATTTTAAAAAATCTTTAATTATAGTGATTACAAAAATGATGTTCGATCATATTCAAATTTATATGAGTATTTTGACATTAAGTATTATATAAGTAACTTTTATAAGTTATATTTTAATAACCATTATGCTAGTTTATCGTACTTTTAATAAGATCACTTACATACCTATATGCAACTAAAGAAACATAGAAGGTTAAACTTTATACGAAACGGCCTTTTGATAGACCCAACCTTTTGATAGACCCAAAGAGAATGGTACACTTAAGAATATATGGATGGTGTTGTCTTGCAATATTTACCGGATCTGTTTTATTATATCTCTATTAAGCATATATTCTTTCATTTTAGGTGTTGAGAATATATTTTTTCGGTGTTTTTTTTTTTTTTTTTTTGTGTGTGTGTGTGTAGTGGATGAACGTTGGAACATAAATATTTTAATATGTACTAGGAGCTCTAGTTTTAGTGAATTGAGAGTATGTGGCCACGGTTGCATTAATTTATTTTGAGATATATTAGTTTATTTTTTTAATAAAAATCTATATAAAATTATTAAAACATATTAAGTTAAAGGAATATTGGTTAGTTTGATTGAATATATAATTTGTTTTTTATAAATAGAATTATGTTTAAAATAATTTTTTGATTTTTGGTAATTTATAATGAATTAAAGTAAAGTTTTTTTTGGATAAAATTAATATTAAAGAGAAATTTTGGTCGAATGTGTTTAGAACCAATCAGTGTGATTTATGATCAGATAACAAAAAGATAACAAAAACTTAAATAAAAAGTAATATAAAAATATAATTTTTTCCCTATTAATTTTTTTTTTAAAATAAATAATTTAAAAATTAAAAAACTATTATATCATAATAAGTTATGTAATATTTGAAAATTATAATTATTGTTTTAAGTTCCACTGAGATAAAGTTCCTTATATACGTACATTTTTTCATAATCGCTCTAACAAAATAAATTTTAGTTATTTAAAAAGTAAATAAATGAATATATATGTGAAGAAAGATTGGTTATCTAAAGAATCAATGGTAAAAAATATATTATTTATATTATAATATAATACTTAAAAAGTGGTTAAGCCTTAATGATTAGTTTAGTTGGTCAAAATCAGTGTTTCCCATTGAGAGGTCATAGAATCCATTCTCCCCAAAACCTTTAGGGTCAAGTCTTGCTAATAGCGCCACCTCAAGGCCTCCA
Source organism: Pinus taeda (assembly GCA_000404065.3). Lineage (NCBI taxonomy): Eukaryota > Viridiplantae > Streptophyta > Pinopsida > Pinales > Pinaceae > Pinus > Pinus taeda. The sequence continues at coordinate 152,619 of APFE030232831.1, read as the reverse complement.
TGAACCACAACCAAAAACTACCCAAAATAAATATAATATTAATATTTGATAATACAACACTAACAGAATAAATCCGAATCCAAGCTACCGACAATTCAGAGTAAAACAACCATAGATATTCTAATCGAAATTGTACCCATCGAGTCATTAGAGAGATTTACATATAATTTTCTGGAGCTTGATTTCGAAAAATAAGTAGTAAGTAGTAATATTGGCCTTTATTCGTAAATGAAATAAATCACTCTGTGATTTTATTTGTTGTGCTATTGTAATTAGTATCGGCGAGGCTGAATGTCGAAAAGATCCCCTTCTTCCTGCTTGAATGCACTTGCACTCTCCTCGCTTCGTATTGCGGAGATTTTGTGTTCAGTGGCGGCGGAGGACTGAGTAGCCGCCTTCAGTTCATGAGCAGTTTCTTGAGTCCTGATAATTTCTGATTCCTCCGCAGAAATGGCTACAATTTGATCACGCCCACTGTTCGATTTCATGTGTTCGGTTCTCTCTTCCACTGTCACCACTGTAACTGGTTCAGGTTTTGATATTTTCCTGCGTCTGAGAAAGCGACACAGAAGATATAATAGAAATGTTAGAAAAAGCACACCGCCAAAGAAAATCACTATGATGATTACCGTATGGTTTGGTGGTGGTGGTGGCGGCGGAGGAGAAAATGGTGGGCTGGGCTGGGGATGAGGAGGAGGAGGGGGGCGAATATGGGGTGGCGGGGGAGGATTGTGGTATGGCGGAGGTGTGGTGGGGGATATGGGGAGGAGGCGGAGGAGGGGGCTTGCGGCTTGGCGGCGGAGGTGGTGGTTTGGGGCGTGGAGAGGGGGGAGGTGGCCGAGAATGTGGAGAGGGAAATGGAGAATTAGTTGGGGAGGCGAGGACATTGTATGGTTTTTGGGAAGACTGCGCAATAGAAGATGATGCCATTGCAGATTATGAGAACGGTTTTAGGTGTGGAAAGCGGAGGAGGTGGTCCTTCTTTTGTAGTGTGAGAGGAAAGCGTAGGCTGGAACAGTGGGATTACATTGAAGTGTGTGAAAAGACTGCGTGTTTAACTTGACCCCAACAGCACGTTTGTGTCATGTAATGCCTACGTCGCGTCCACCTCACTTTTCGCTACCATTTCAACATTCTCTTGTAATACAGGTGTGCATTAGGAGCCATGTAATTTATGGTTGACCTGAGATACTTTTAAACATGCGTATGGTTGACTTGTAGTTTTTAATTTGTATGTAGATTTTATTTGCCACATGAAATTTGATCGTAGATTCGAATATTATTGTAGATTTGGATATTGAGCAAAGTTAAGTATTGATTTTATTTTATATTTTTTATATAATATAATAATATAATAATATAATGTTAAAATTATAATTTAAATTTAAAATGGAAAATTTCATAATTTTTAATTTGAATTTTAATTTTTTTTTATAGAGAAACCTGGATGAACATTGTAAGTTAAAATGATATTATCAAGTTTTAACCCATAATTTTGACAACGATTTAAATTTCCTATATATATGTAAGTAAATTTCCTTAGGAGAGATTTTGTTGTTGCTATATGTATTTAATGTATTACTTTACAATTCATTAAATGTAAAGGCGGCGATGGTGGTCACTGCTTGCTTCAATTGGAATTCAAGGTGGTATCAGTGGCTTCACCTTGTAAATATTATTGTACGTCACTTGTTTTTGCTGGTAACTTGTGTGTTGCATGGACATTGGCTCTCTCTAGGCCAACCACTGTGGAAGCAAGGTGGTATTAGTGGCTTCACCTTGTACATATTATTGCACGTCACTTGTTTTTGCTGGTAACTTGTGTGTTGCATGGACATTGGCTCTCTCTAGGCCAACCACTGTGACTTATGTGGTGGCTTTGGCTTACAGTGATAGGTTTAATATATCATGGTTTTTTCCCATAAAAGTATTGATTGAGATATTAATTTCACGATTTTTTTATGAAGTTATTGAATAATTTTATTTGAGTGGTATTTGACATATGTTTTACATGTTTTTATATTGATTTCCCACATCACATCTCATGTTTTTGGTTAAATTCATGATTTTTTCATCCAATATTTATATATTATTTTTTTAACATTTTCTCCAAGTCTATCTTTGTATAGTTGTCTACAAATAACTGCCTAATAAGCCAACTCATCATTTACATCTATTTGCAATCAAAATTCCTTTGTTTTGTGCAATGTTTTTTATTGAAGTTTATATATATATATAATATATATATATATATATTTTTATATATTATTTTTTTATTAAAAATATTAATACATTTGATCAAATTTCATCTAATAAAATTTGAATTTAACAAGTAAATTTTATTTTATTTTATATTATTGTGTTAATTTGTTATTTATTTTTAATTTAATATATAGTATTATTGAATTTAGGTTTTTGTGATCTATATTATGAAAAGTAAGGGTTTTTTTGGGTAAAAATCATATTATGAGAGTTTTGTGGACCTTCATCCCGAAAATATATATTTTTCAATAATAATAATTATGAGTCAAAACTAACCCACTAATATATTTGATTTTTTCTTATTTAACTTCAATATCTTAATCACAAATTCATCAAATCTCTGAAAATATAAAATTAAAAAAAATATTTTGAATAAACACAAAGTTAAAAATACATTTGTACCAATATTTAATAAATTTAAAATCACACATTAATTTTTCATAACAAATTTTATTCTTTTAATGTAATATATAAATATTATATATATAAATAAATATATTAGTTATTGGAAATTTAGTATTTTTAGAATTTTTCAAACAAAGTGGTTTAAATATAATTATATTAAGATAATTTAAATAAATTTCAATACTAGGCTAAAAATAATGGGTTTTTATAGTGTGGAAAAAATTATAATGGAAAAAATTGTAAATTTTTTATATATTTTTATATTTTTAGATAAAAGATATTTGAACACAATTGCATTTATAACTCTTGGGTAAACTTCAAACTCATTTTTGTTCAAAGTTTTGAATAAGACTACTATAGATCCATTTTAATCATATATCTAGCAAATGCTTAAAGGGATCAAATCTCTTGTTGTAGTGGTTAAGATGGATTTATAATGGCTATATGTGTGTGTGCATGCAGTCTTACAATCCCTTGAAATACCTAGATTATATATACTACATAGCTTAAACTTATAATTCCAATGAATTTTTGTTGAATTTTGTACAAAATTAACTTAAAAATATAAATGGTGGGACTATATAGCTTCTTAGGTAATGTGATTCTATTGACACACTTAACCTATGGCTTGAGTAGTCACAACTTAGGGGCATCTAAGCCCTCAAATCACCCAAGGATCACACCCTACCTGGGCCACAATAGCCCTTGGCATGGTTAGATTTTTTCCCACAAGATTTTGAACCTGTGACCTTTTCAACATAGAGTTCCTTAACAGAACACCATGTCACCATTTATTCGATGCCCTGTGGGCATATATATAATTTATATATGTCCCACATTGAATGCTAAAATGTTATTATTATTATTATTATTATTATTATTTAAATACAACATAAAATTTGATGTCATGAATTGAATTAAGTGTACATCTTCATCTTATTAACATCCCTTTTATTTTTTTAAATAGAACGGGTAGCATTTGCATTATAATAGTTGGTTGCATGGCCAATAAAATTTACATGCTTTTGTTATTTCAGAGGCTTCAATATTCTAGTGTATCTACAGCGTGATTTTCTTGCCTTTGCACACTTTTTGGACTACAATTTTACATTGATATCTACGATATATTCTGTTAAAAAAACTCTCAAAAGTAGTGCATATTTGCAATATATAAGAACATAAGGAAATTGAAAAAACCTAGAGGGCCCAACTTTTATAACAATTACCAAATTCCTTTCAGTGCCATGAAATGTGTCTTCTCCACACCCATTCATTATCTTCACAAACCTTAAATGCCTACTCTCCATTCCTTGAGCCTGCATTTTTCTGCTTGACATCGAAATCACCAACTAACGGGGCATCCTCATTGTTGTAGCTTTAGGATTAACAACTCATCCACCAAACTTGCCAACTTTTTATCCATTTTTATCTATGACCATTCACAACATTTCTCTAGTAGTTGAAAACTAGCTTCCTTTTCTTTCTCCACCAACTCCAATGTTTTGTTGGATAACTCAATCATTCCCATTAATGCCTTGGACAAATTTTCATCGATTGTTTCTAGTGTTGCAAGTTATTCTCCACAGCAAACTCCATACAAGTATCCATTTCCTAACTTTTCCATACTTGTATTGTAGAACCATAGGGATAACCCTAGGGTAGTAGAAAATGGCAAGAATTATGTTTGAATCGCTAGAAAAATGATCCAATTCATTGCCCATTTATAACTAATAATATTCCCTAGCAATTGTCAATTTGAAACATACTTGTTAACAAGGCAAAAATAATGTTATACACCCCCCTTCCCACAGTGGAGCATGAATACCGCATGTGACGTAAGTGAAGGTCTCAAGGATAACATCTCCACATGTCATTAGTGTTTTAAACAGATTAATTCTCCAACATTTCAAGGAATGAACAACATGGCCAACTAATTCATTTGTTAACAAATGAATGAGTCTCATGGAATACGAGAGATAATCCTCTGAACTCGATTTATTTCCAATATTCCTTGCCTCAGTGTTACCCCTTGATTGGAAAGTTTATCTACGTCTGCATTTAGGCATCTCCAAAGCAATCCTATTCACTATTGCAGAATTAGGAGGACCTCTCTCGGTCCTTATTTTTAAAACCTGCCTTAAGACAATCATTGAGTCTCCTAAGACTATCATTATCCTTATGCCTTTATTGATGTAAATCTCCAGTCCTTTCTAAAGAGCCAAATATCTATCATGGTTATTGGATGAAATTACCAATCCTCTGGCATTATCGATCTTTGATTGCTCCTCTGGGAAAAGGATCACCCCTCCTACTCTTGTCGCCCCTTATTAAGATCCATTTTATTAAGAAGTAATTGATTTTTTTAATTACTTTTTCTCTTTAAGCATTGGAATATTTTGGAATGAAAATAATATTAAAATGTTTTGGAAAATTTTGAGTAATATAATTTTTTTTAAGAAGAACAAAAATATTTTTATTAATGAAAATTTTAGTTGAGGTGAAAAAGTCATATGACAAGGGGGGTTATTTCCATTAACTAGCTTACAATTTTATCTTTATTAGAAATGTCTATTAGGTAAAAAACTTCCAGTTCTTTAAGATCAAATTTAATACTTCTATAGGCATATATGTGCCAAAAAAAAATGTGAAATTAGATGGCATTTACAAACTAACCTCCTTAATATTTGTAGGGGGGATGACATTGCCAGGCCCAAATCCCCCCATTTGAGGGACATAGTTACATTAAGATCATAAAAATTTTGCGCTTCATTATTGATGACATAAATTATTGAGGAAGAGAGTTTCAATCACTATTTGTTGAGAGTAGAATGAAGCACTTCTAATTATGGATGAAGATTAGATAACTCACACTCGTTTCCGCACATCAAGGTTTGGTGTCCAACCAAAACATCCATAGTTGTTCTCATACTAGATATGAATTTACCATGTCGTGATATAGGGAGATAATTTATTCTCGATGATGTGTGATTTTCACCATTATCTACTTATATTCCTAATTTCATAACCTCTATATGGTTCTATGTCTCCACTTAGACACTCTTTATCCTCTATTTGGATTGACTAGAAATAGGAGAGACTATATAGTCCAAATATAATCTCCAAATAATATTTGAGTGTGTCCTTGTGTATTTTACGTTGTTAGTCCTTGGATCCTTTCATATCAATGTTTGTTCTAGGGTGATCGTCATGAATGCCAATAATTTCTTGAGTGTTACAGTTCTTGGAGCAAGATCAACCAATGAATGAATGTGTCAATTAATAAAGATTAACAAATCCACTCTTACTCTCTGAACCCTGGAAAAGGAAGCATAGGTATGGGGATAGACTATATAATCCTGAGCATTCTTTTAGGGATAAACTTCAAAATGGAAACATCTATCACTTAACCCAAAATATAAAACACATGAATTAGATAATGCCTAAAAGAGATAGAAATTATCAGGGCTTTCTTATTTACATCTATTATTTTCCTTTGTTGTAGCTAAACGATGTACACATCAGGGGATTTCTTTCGAGAGGATCAAAACACCTCAAGAGTAAAAAAGGTTTTGTAGTTTGAATGAGAGATGTTAATAGTGTTCCACGATTTTCAATGATTTTCTCCCTCTGACCAAAGCATTGAGGATGAGAGGTTGTGATGTTTGATTAAATCACCATGAAAACCCCATTTCCCTTGGGCATGGGTTATACTAAGTATATTTGACCTATAAATACATACTCATGTGTATAGAAGGAGAAAATTCCCAAAAACGATGTCTAACATAACACCTTTAGCCAACAAAAAGTAAATTAAGTTTATTTTTCTTGCCTCAAACCCTATGAGATGTAAACTTTCCATTTTTCCTATACTACATGCTATCTTGATCAAGAATAAAATGACATGATGGAAGTAACATTCCCTTACACTCACAATCATTAACTTCACAAGTTGTCAACCCTCCAAGCATTGTGTCTTAATCATAATTGGCACACAATCATACCAAGGAGCCCAACTTGTCTTGAATTTATTGCATATGATTGAAATCCACCTGAGCATGACCTCATAGTTTTCATGAGAGACAAAACTTGAGATGCTCTTTGGCTAAAATATTATGTGAAAGGAGAAGATGTATTCTACACACTATGGGAGCCTATGCACCTAAATTTTCATATATACTAACAACTACTTGTTAAGTGGATAAATTGCTCTTGCGGACAAGACCGATCTCCCTAGTATCAATTGATATCTAGTAACAAACATGACAAGAAAATCTACTTTTCTCTAAACATATTACGATTCATTAATAAAAACTAAGAGGTGCTTTAGACCCTACCTTAAGTCCAATGCTAGTTTGTGGCAGCCTTGCTCCAACAGCTTCAAAGAGTTTCCTTTTAATAACTTACAAACACAAACAAGCACACATCAAAGAACACTTGCATAGCTAATATAATAAATCATGTTCATCATAGTGATCAAGGATTCTATGAAATAAACCATTAAACACAGCCCATTGAGAAAAATAAAATTGATTGTATTAACTTTGAAGAAGAAGAACTTTACAACCTTGGTGCCTTGATGCTGTACAAGCTCTTCCCAGGGTCCAAGCAGGAATATCCTCTACTTTGACAAGACTCACTCTCCTCCCAATGAGATCAAAAGGTATGTAAGCTTTCCTCTCAAAAGCTCAATAAGGAAGACTAAGTTCCAACAGCATTTACCCTCAAAAATATTTAGCTTTCAACCTTCCAAGTAACCAACCCAAAGCTTCATTTTATAGTGCAAGGGAAGGAGGTTACAAGTCCACCATTGAAGGGATAGAGTCGTTCTTCAAGGGGATAAGCTCCTCACATCAAGGGGTTAGCTCCTTAAGGAATGGGATGCATGAACCCTCAAGGAGCGAACTTGCCAATGCAAGATTCCCTCTAGAAGCATACAAAATTGACTCAAAGTGAGTTTTTAAGAATAAACTTGCGCCTTTTTAACTTTTACAGGGGTTCGCACCCATAAATGCAAATACAAAGCGGTCAGGTGCACAGGGGACATGACCAATGGGTGCGGTACCGCAGGTAATGCTAAGAGAAAGTGCGAAGCCAGAGTTTTAGATATTTTTAAGGACTTTCTCTCATTTCCAAAGCTTGATATGCAAAGCGGAGGTTTAAGACTTGCAAAGGAAGTATGTATGAGTGGTGATAGACTCATATTGATTGCGGAAAGTCAAAGTGACAATTTTTGTGCAACAGATTGCCCCCTAAAGTGCGAAGTCTGTAATAGATGAGGATGGTTTTGTCATCTACAAAGAGTGAAGTTCTTTATCGTTTCAAGGATATTCCTGTGGATACCCCAGTCGGAACCTGTAAAAACATTCAATGCAAAACATATATATATATATATTATATATATTATATATGATCATATCATCGCTGAGGTAGGCATTCCCATACTCAGATCAAAAATGACTAGAAACTATCTAAACTGCTTTGATACAGGAATGGTTTTGTAATACATCACAAGTATAGACATATGTAGACACAATATGGGCGCAACCATCTGTTTATGAATAGTCCACTATATAATGAATAACAAAATTCATTGCAGCCTGAATGGTGGAAACTAGATCCAAGGTCTTCATTTCTGCTTCCCGAACTAGTATGATTCTATCCATGTGAATGAATGTGTCTAAGTCGAACATGGTAGAAACCACTTGATTACTAGTCAATGATGTAAACTGTTAACAAGTGTGAGAGGAACCACCAGTAATGTCAGTGACCCTCAAAGTACTCAGTACAATCCATGAAATGTGAATAAATAAGTCGATGTCGAACACGTCACAGAATCCTTTGATCGAAGGTCAATGATGCAACCTGTCGTCAAAGGCGAGAAACCTGCCATTGAGGCATTCAAATTCCAAGGTACTGACGATTTCTAGATCATCTTTCTAGATAATGAGTTGAAGTCGATAGAAAGCGATCCGTCGTAGGCAAGCCCACAACACGAAATCATAGATCAAGATTTGAAGAAATATATTTGGCAAGGACTAACTCAGGGATGGTCAAGATGGATGACAGATATTTTGCAAATGAATGGTTTATTTGAACTGACCTTTTGAACACGTAACGACACTGCAGATGGTTTGGTGACAGTTGACCCAAAGCTAATACCCAAAAACCGGCTGAAGACTTTCAATATGGTTTGATTAATTGTTAGGCAAAGGATTTCCCAACCCAGGTGAACAAAAAGCGTCGTGTTCAAGAGTGGTTAACTTCTTTTCAAAAGACAAAGTATAACAAGCAGGTTCATTTTTCTCTCTTTTCCCCCACCATTTTTGGCAAGTACCTCTTTATTTTTGACAAGCTTGAGGAGGATAACATTTGCTTGATGATAAGCTCATCTTTCAGATGAGTCCAACTTAGTTTAAGATTCGAACCCTAAGAAGGAGTGGTCCATTCCTGTTTAAAATTGAACAGGTCCTTTACTGTTAAATTTTAACAAGTCCAGTATAGGAGAAACTCGGTGTTTTTCAATTTTAGGGAGTCAGAAGAAAAACTTAAGAAAACTCCATGGTTGTCCTTTTTCATAAATTTGTGTCTCCCAAGCCCGAAAATTATAAAATAATACTTGAGAGTACCGCTTGACCATTACGATCAAGGAGTACTTTTCATAATTAGCGCCTTCAATCTGAAAAAGTAAAAAATTGATCAAAAACATGTCGTTTTATTACCAATATCAAACTTGAAACAACAAAAGTCCGACAATCTTTTCCTGTTTATATGGTCAGAAAAGAGCTGTAAGTGGACCATCCTTTTAATACCGTTTTAACGAGTCTAAAAAGAAAAACTCGGCAATCTTTTCATATTTTACAAGTCAGAAAAGAGCTTAAAGAGGACTCCTATGTTTTTTGTTGAAAATGATCAATTCTCTCTGAAAACCCAATATTCTACACAAAAACTACAAACATTACTCATATCTGTTTAAAATTAATAAAAATTCATCAAAAGTGACCTTTTTAAAGTGAAAAATAAACAAATTAAAAATTCATTTATTCAAAAAATCTTATAAAAAGGACTTTTGCATTTCATTTTTACCGTTTGACTTTGGAGTAAAAAGTAAGAGCTTTTGGTAAGAAAACTTCCTGTGAAGATTGTGGAAAATCTAACTGTTGGAATCAAGAACCGTCCTCTCCAGGTAATCCACATTATCTTTGACTTGCGTTTCATCCGTTTCATTTTCATTTTTAGGGCTTTAAAATTCATTTTTTAAAGAAATTTTTGGTTAAAAATCGCGCGCGGTGGTTGCGCAGGCGTACCATGTGTACCCTGCGAACCCTAACTTTTTCGTACAAACAAAAGAGTCGGGGTCCCGCACCTACCTTTAAGGACGAGTGCGAACCTACGCACTGTCCCTAACCCGGCAGGTGCGGACCCCGCGAAACGCGTTTTGAAACCCTATCGATTTGCATTTCCGCCCAAATGATTTGAAATTACAAGGTTCTAATCCACCTATTTTGCAATGCAGATACACAAGATGCTTTTTTGGCGGGAAAGATAACACGAAGATGTGGATCAAGCCGCATTAATCCATCCACCTTCAATACAGGCTTTAAGGGCATGCAGACTACTAAAATTCTGGGCTATACCTGGCATGAGGGCTCAGGTAGACTTTCTACAATGGCTGGTAGACAGGTGGAGCACGCAGGACTAGTGTTTCATCATTTGTGGCTACCGGCTTGAAATCGAGCCAGAGGACATTTATTTTCTAACTGGTTTTCCAAAGAGAGGCGAAGGATTATCTCTATTCGAGTCTAGGCCAGGTGGCCAGTCTCTCGCTAGTCTCCGACTAGAGTTTTCCAATGTCCAAACTGTAGACAAACAGATAGATGTTAAAACCATTACCCATCCTGAACTTAAAGTGATCGCATTTGCTGTCACCAGATTGTGCGGGAGCGCAGCATTGCATCTAGCTACCAGTTCCCAAATGCACATGGCAGTAGACTGCTTGTGAGGCACCATCTTCAACTGGTGCGATGCCGTGTTGGCAAATGTGAAAGGCCAATTGACTAGGGAAAAGAATGGACAACTAAAGAACTTTGGATATGGTTTCTTAGTTGTGAGCTTTGGCCTAGAGAGGGTACTTATGCTGGTTCCACAACATCTTTCTGTTGAGGCTGGACTTCCCCGAGATCCTAGGATTATGTGCTGCGTTGCAGTCATGGCCCATTATCCTGAGGAGGGCATAGAGGTTGTTCGATTCTCACCTGCGTATTTTCATTGGTTGGGAAACCAAATTTTCGTGATACAGGATTTTCCATATGTTGGGATGGATTATCGTGGTGATCCAGACGTGGCTCTTCCACCAGGAGAGCAATGGGATGATACAGGTAAAATTGTTTTCAACATTTTCTAAATTTTTTAAACTAATTTTTTTGTTTTTTTAAATCGTCCAAAAACTGATAGTAAAAGGTTTTAAATGCAGATATGGGTCCACAGCGACCAACCGCTCTCCCGCCCTATAAGAGAAGACACCCTGTTGCTGCCGCACCAGCCCCACAGGACCAATCAGTAGAGACCTTGGCCGAATTGGAAATTCATCTAGAGCGCTTGACCGTAGATATTCCAAAGACTAGCATAGATGACATTCCTCTTAGGCTACAACGCTATGTGATTGGGGTCCCAGGACCTTTTAGGAGGTTCCTTTATAGGGTAGCCCGAGCAGTGGTTTCTTACCATGATCATCATCAGGGATAGGATGATCGCCCTTGTAGACTTCATATGACATTTATATCTTTTTGTGCTATCATTTTTGCCGATCATAAGGTGTTTTTCAACCTATGATCGAATACAATGTATATTTGACACACTTTTATACTATGATATATCATTATTACTGGCTATCTTGTATAACATGTTTATGGAATGCTTTTTAAATTTATTGACTTGATTATTGCAAATGTCTATTTGACATTTGAGAAGCAACTGCATCTACTAATGTATTTAAATATCTTGGAATATGTTGATATTCAATGTAGTCAAATTCACGTTCCAAGAGACAAACTCTCAAAAATAATCTTAATAAGACTGGATTTCTAATGGCATAAACCCTGTTAAGCTGTAATACAACGAGTTCAGAATCTAACCTTACAATCAAACTCCGAATCCCAAATGAGATGGATTCAGATAATAACTCAATCACTGCACTATACTCTACAATGTTATTTGTTGTTTGACCAAGGCTTACCCCATGCATAGATACTAACTCGTCAGAGGGTGAATAGATAACCCAAGCTACGGAAGAAATATTCTGTGTACTACGACAAGCACCATTAGCAAAACCAATGTATGTTTGAGAAGACGTTGACATCTGCAATATCAAGAGTAAAACCAAGATAAGTAGGAATAATGATAACATACTCTCTAAACTAGGCACATTTTCTAATCTAAAACACACCAACTATAAAGAAATCTATTCTAACAAGAATCTCCACACCAAACTCTAAGCATAATACCTTTTCAGATAAAGCCCATTTCTGGGTCTACCTAAAGAGACACCGTCAAAATCTGCTAATTCATAGGCCCCTTTGGCCAGCTTACGCTTGACAACAAAAGGACCATGTCACATGGGTACAAATTTTCCAGCCCCTAGCTTATCGTTAGCTTGATCGTATAATAAAAGTAGGTCTCCTTCTGAAAAATTACGAGATGTAACATTACGATCGTACTGAGCTTTTATCCGTTTTGCGTGAGTCTCGATTGCTAATGCAACATCACGTCGATTCTCATTTAATTGAGCTAAGTACAACAAACGTTTTTCCTCTTCGGAACTAGCTGGAAGTAATTCTATGGCTATTTGTTGATTGCCTCAACCAGACCATTAGCCTGTGGGTAATATGGAGTAGAGCTATCATGACGCAAGCCAAGCTGATCTGTTAGTTCAGTCATCATGATGTTTCGGAAATGGCTCCCATGATCAATGATAATTTCTTGAGGAACAACGAACCTAGCAATTATATGATTGAAAACAAAACTAGCAGCAATTTTTCCGTCTGCCAAAAATGTAGGCATCGCCTCGGCCCACTTGGTAAAATAATCTACCGCAAGGATGATATATGCATGCCCCCCCGCCAAGTGAGGGTTACATGTAATAAAATCGATAGCCCATTTTGTGAAAGGACCAACGACAATTATAGGGTGGAGAGGAGCAGGTGGAGCACACATCTTTCGATCAAAAATTTGGCAATTGTGGCATTTTTGGACTGCATTGATACAATCTTTAAATAAGGATGGTCAGAAATAACCAGCGCGCAATATCTTTTGGGCCGTGGCATACCTAGACATATGACTGCCACACGCTCCAGAGTGACAGTCGTTCAGAACCTTTTCAGCTTCCTCATGAGTTAAACAACGACAGAAAACAGAATCCATTCCACGACGATAGAGTGTATCTCCAATAATTCTGTACTATTGGGATTGGAAACGTATTTTCCTTCGCTGAGATCGTGAGATTTCAGGCCGAAAAGATTGGGTTTGGAGATAGACAATTATATCTCCATACCATGGATCAAGAGTACTAATAAGAAACAAAGAATCATCCGCAAGGGATTCTTTTGCCACAGTTTCGGTATCAGTAAGCGGGAAGTCACACATTAATTCCGCAAAAACCAAAGACTTCTTTGACTTGGATTTTTCAAATTCTAGGTCAAATTCCTGCAGGATAACGATCCATTTGGAATAATTGCCCCCTAGCAATTGTTTAGTTAAAATATATGTCATAGGGTTATAGTCAGAAATTATTGTGGTTTTGCGTAGTAGAATGTAGTGACAAAAACGCTGGATAGCTTGAATAGCTTCCAGGGCCAATTTCTCCACATGTGAATATTTAAGCTCGGTCAGATTCAGAGTTCAACTAAGATAGTAAATCAAATGTTCAGCATTGAATTCATCTTCCTAAACTAAAACCATCCCAATGGTGGAATGAGAAGCGGCGAGGTACAAAAAGTAATCCTGGTTGTAGTTGGGAGGATGCAATAATGGTGCATGGGTCAATACGTGTTTAAGTGCATCAAAAGATTTCTGAGCTATCTCATCCCAAAATAATGGAGTATTCTGTTTCAACAACCTAGTAAAACCTTTCGTTATCTCGACGTAGTTAGGAATGAATCAGCGTAAAAAGTTTGCTTTCCCTTGCAAACTTTGGAGTTGGCGAAGAGTCGAAGGCGGAGGTAATTTGACAATGGCTTCGACCCTCGAGGGATCGATACAAGTGCCGGCTTTTGAAACAAAAAATCCTAGTAAGCGACCCATTTCTATACAGAAAACACATTTTTGTGGATTCAACCTAATTCGATAATGGCTACATCTCATAAAGATAGCTCGTAAATGAGTGAGATGTCGTGAAATGCGTAAGACATAGCCTGTTGAAAAGTTTCTTTGGCGTTCTTCAACCCAAAAGGTAATTTGCAATAAGCAAAGGTCCCCCATGGACAAATGAAATCCGTTTTTGGTTGATCAGCAGGGAGTATGTTAATTTGATTGTAACCTGAAAATCCATCCATAAAAGAGAACATTTCATTGCTGGCACAATCATCAATTATTTGATCGATATAGGGATTTGGATAATTGTCTTTGGGACAAGCTTGATTAATATCCCTATAGTCAATACATATTCTTATCGTTCCTTGCTTTTTGTTAACATGATCAATATTCGATACCCAATCCGTTAAAGCAATTGGATATATGAAACCTGCTCGAAGTAATTTCTCAACTTCAACTTTAATAGCATCAACTTTTCTTAGGTGTATCTGACGCAAACGTTGCTGAACGGGTTTAACATCCGGGTAAGTTTTTATTTCATGGAAAACAATTGATGGATTGATTCCTGGCATTTCTTCATATGACTAGGCAAACACATCACAGAATTCTTGAAATAGGGCTTTATAAGTTTGGATTTCCTCATCCGTACAAGAAGCACCTATATGAATGTTTTCAATAATTCCGAGTTTCATTGAAATGTCAATAGGAATTGTTCGAGAAATATTCCCCAAATTCAACTCAAAATCAGGATGTTGCAATGGATTTTGTGATTCCTTGACATAATCAGTGGTAAAAATAGATGAAAAATCATTTTCAAAATGATCAAGCTCAGGTAAAAACGAAGATCAATGATGAAGATCTTCCCATGGTAAATCATCAACATATAAAAGCTCACGAATCTGCTCACCAGTGTGAACAGGTTCAGAAAAAATTGTCGAATCTGAGGTTGAGATTGAAAGTGACTCCCCATGGACCACATTCATTGGATCAATTTCGGTTGAACTAGAGTCGGAAAACGACTGTACCGCCTGATATGCAACTTCAAAGGGACTCAAAGGCATGGCATCACCAAATGAGTCCACCTCGGAATCGGAAGGTACGATCCAAAGATCATCAGAAACAATAGTGTTTGACGAAATCATGTGAATGGTTGCAAAAGAAGGTGATACATTAGGAGGAGGAAAAGAAAAAGTTCCTAGTAAACCAGAATCTTTAATCAATCCCACCCAACATCCTTATAAGGGATATCGGTTTTACCAACATGTTGAATACTCTCAGAAGAGGCTGGGTCGTATGAAAAGTAATTTAATTGATCTATTGTAACGATCTTTCCATTATGAGGGAATTTAATAAGTCGAAAGACCGATGAAACAACAACAGTCATAGTGTAAGACCAACTACGACCCAAAAGAAGGTTATAATCTAGAGGGGCATCAACCACCTCCACATCTAGAGTAACAGTTTTTCCTTCTACCCCTATAGGTAAATCTTGTAGAATGCCAACAGGATGAAACCCTCGGCCATCAAAAGCCTTTAAAATTGTCGAGGATTGATTGAGTGTAGGAGAACCAAGCGATCTCCTGGGTGAACCAAGACCACTAGAAACTGGAGAGGCAAATCCTGAGGATGAAGTAGCAACAAATTCGGTTTCAGGTTCCTCAACTACTTCACTAGTAGAAGAAAAACTACCAGTGACTTCGGAAAATGAAATTAGTTCAGAAATATACTCTATTGCTGGAACGTGATAATCAGGGTGAATCATTAAAGATGATTCTCCGGCCTCTGGTGACCCAACTCTACTTTCACTAGGTGTGACAAGAGCTCTTAGCCCTTCAAGCTGACTTGATGTATATTCTGGAGGCTGCCCCCGAAGTCTACGGGATTGTCTCGGTAGTTCAGCCACGATTAATTAATTAATTACTTCACACCAAAACAAAGAAAATCTCAAGAAAAACACCTAAAGTCTCTAAAGAACCAAACAATTGAATCACACACCTAACAATCTAAGAGTTCAAACCACACACAAACAATATTTTTCTGTACAAAAAACACTAGTTGGTGATGAAATCCAACCTCACAGAATTCGATACATAATGGTGGTTGGAACAAGTTTCTCCACAAAACCGTCTCGAGTGAAGATAACCCCCCAGAGCGTCCAAGTGAGTCTAGTCGACGTCTGCTCTAGGTACAGTGGGATCTTCCCTCCATCGTCACCTTAGGAAAGAATCCTATAGATAATGGCCACCAAGCTTACCAACAGAGACAAATATACCTAGGGGAACAGTCTACGATCCGATACGCATGCAACGACAGAGTAACAAAGCTCAATCCCCTTGAAGGCTCCTTGACATAATCCAAGGTTTACCAGCAAGTGACCCCAGGCTCCTCGACAATGGTCAATCCGAGGTTTACCATTTTTAATACGTGAATATCTGATATCGTTCCCAATGAGGAAGGATTGATTACCTCACTGGTTCAGATATGATCTCGTGCTTCTCCTTTAAGAGGAGCTTTCCCAGAGCATAGATGAAACAATTGGATTTATTTCTTACCGCAAGATTGACTACTTGTTTGTTTTAACTATCTTTGAGAGTTAATTACTCCCTACTCCAAGATACTAGCCTAAGCTATGTTGGTGAATAAGAGCCCTAGAAACAAAAAGATTGCTAGATGAATTTTAATTAAGCGTTAATTTTATTGGTTGTTTCTTAAGTCAAAAGGTATGGAGATGAAACTTTGTGGTGTGAAGACTTGACTCCAAAAACACTAAAAATGCACCTAAGATGATAAACAATTATTTTCCTTTTCAATGAATCTCTAGCTAAAGGAAGAGTTGAGAATGCAATTTTTTGAAAACAAAACTTTCCTTCAACATATAAACGAAAAGAAATTTTTTTTTGTCTTTTTCAAAACACTCAAACAAAGCTACTAATTATGCTCACGAAATAAATCCCTTTTCGTTTCAACATTCAAAACTAAAGAAAACAAATTTTCAAAAGAGAAACTAGAATTTCTAGAAAACAGACTCAAAACTATGAAAAACCTAATCTTGAGATATAACTTCTAAAATATAATTAAAATAAACGCTTCAAATGTTTTTTGAGGATGTTTTCACTTAGTTTTTTTTTTCCAAGGAAAAAAAACGGTAACCTTTTATTAAAAAATTAATGAAAAGTTACACTAGCAGATGCAATGAAGCATTCCATAAGCTGCCCATATGGGCTCGAGTGCAAAGGCACCCCACGCAGCGTTAGAAGACTAACATGCTTAAAGAAAGAAAAGAAAAAGAGAAGAGAGGAGAGAGAAAGAAAAAGACAAAAAAACTGAAGTCCGGCAGTGAGCAAAATTCACGCTTCAAGTTTTTCGCCCCTTTTTCTTTTCAACCTTTCACCACTCTCCTTGTGTGGGCTCGATCGAAGCAATGACTAATTGTGTTTCTGCTTTCTGTGAGCCTGTTTCTTTGTCTGAGTCTGATGTATCTGAGCTATGATGCCGTTTGGTCCCTCCCATGTTTTGTTCCTCGCTTGTCTTCTCTGCCTGATTTTGGCGGGTCTTTGTGTCCTTGTTTTATGATGTAGCTTCTTCCTTAGTCTCCTTTTCCTTGGATACCTCTGCATTCTCTGTTTGAGATTCGTCCTCTTCTGCTTCTGAATCTTCATCATCTGATTCAGGGGGGGCAAAGTCCATCCTTTCCTCTGCTTCCCTTTCTGCTTCTTTTTGCTGTTTACTTTCTTTGCTTCTGGGCATGTGCTTTGTAGGTGTCATGTCTGCCTACAGAACCTGCATCTGAAAGCTGTGTTTTCATAGTCTAGAGCTTGCAGCCAGTTTTGTTGTTTATAGATCAGTCTTATGTTGTCTGGCAGCTCTTTGCTGAGGTCTACTTCGACACAAATGCGTGCAAAAGTGTATATCCTTTCATCAATTCTCTCCAGATCTGTTTTGATATATTTTCCTATGCTGTTCCCAATTCCTTCCAAGACTTGTTCACTCCAAAAGTGGAGGGGAAGGTTGTATAAGCGGACCCAAACCGGCGTTTTAGATATAGTCATGGTGTTTGGATCGAAATCTGGAAACCATGGGGTCATGAATAGCCCCGATGTTCCCCAGAAATATGGCCCATTGCTGATGATTGTTTCTTTGACTTCCGAGGATGCGAATCTGACAATGAAGAAACCTTTGGAGCATAAATGTATATCACACTCCATGGTCCAGGTGGTGAAGATCCAATGAAATAGATCCATGGGTTTCGGCCAGAAGCTGTTAAAACGACAGATTAGGGCCTGCGTTTCATAAGAATTTACGAAAATATCGAGCCCTGTAGAGTCAAAGTTTAGGGCTGGGGTTTTCCCTAACTGATCTACTATGTATGGCCTAGGAGTATACCTGCCTTGATCTGGAGCTGGTCCTGAATCTTTTTTACCCTGTAGGATGTTTTTGTATGAGATCCCACCTTTGGGATGTTGCTGAGATTTTGTCTTTTTCCCCTTCTCCCCTCCTGAGCTGCTTGTATGACCCTGAGGAGGGGCTCCTCCCCTCAGTGTGAGGTTCAAAACAATGGTTTCTCCTGGGCTAATCCCATAGCTTTCCATGGTTTTGTTATCTTGGAGAGACCATCTGCCATTTACTAGATGTTGGATCTGACTAGGGTATCCAGTCAAAGCACATATTTTCTGCTTCAGCTGCATCACAGTACTTTCTGCCTGTACCCAAACTAAAAAGGATTTCGTCTCTGGGGTTTTTATGAAGATCTGAAAACAAGTTTTTGTTACCTGATGACTGCCATCTAGCTTAGTTTCTCCTCTGCCTGGAACTGTGGCATATGTGGTTTCCTTGTGTTCTGGTTGATGGGGGTTTTCCAGATCTGGGCCTCTATTGAGACATTTTGCCGATTTCCTTTCGCGATCTGCATACCCTCTGATGGATCGGCACATATAACCTCTGATTCGCTGCCTGAGCTCCAGGGAGTCTTGTCTCTTGCTCGTATTGGAGAGATCCGGCCTGGATCTACATGCAAGAGAGTACATAGGCAGATCTGCCCCATGCAAACCTTCGTCTTTTCATGCGTGAAACGACAGAAGGGGGTTGAGCCAGACGATTCCTAGGTTGTCAGATCCTGAATAGTTCAATCCGGTTTCTGAGGGTAGATCCGGCCTGTGACTGCAGGGAAAGGTCCATGCATGTGTGCGTTGGGCTAGATCTGCAACATGCAGTTCCCATTCTTTGCATACAAGAGACGTCAGCGGGGAAATAAGCCAAGAGGGCGTCGGGCTGTCGGATCCTGCATAGATCAAGCCAAAAACTAGCGATCTCCCACCCCCAAAATGGGGTCTAAGACCAGAAACCCAAAATGTCCACAGGTCTCTGATCTCTTGTCGCTTCACGGACTTCACCAACAGATCTTCCTTTAATGAGATTTGCCCTGCAAGCGAGACTGCTGCTTGAGAGGCTTCAGAGAGATCCGGCTTCGCATTCTTGTGGTCGCCCCTAAAAATTGCTATGACTGTAACCGACCCTGCCACGCCGTCTCCAATGACTGTGTTGCCATTGAAACCATGCCCATGACTGGAAAAATTTTCCTTCTTCTCTCCGCCCTCTTTGGGCAGTTTCTTCTCGGCCTTGGGCGCGGGCTTCTCTGTAGGAGCCTTTTCTGCGACGGGTTTCTTCTCCGCGGGTTTCTTCTCTCCCTTTTGCGCCATCTCGATAGACTAGACTAAGTCTCGTTGCCAGCAGTTGCAAAACTTTTGACGACAAGTTATTTTCCTCCAAACACAAGGCAACTCTTATCTTGATCTAGCACTGATTTTTGGGATTTCCTCATGTTTTCACTTAGTTATTCAGCAAACTAAGGATTAATTCATTCAGCAAGACAAATCAACCAAAAACACCCAGCTATGTTTTTTATAAAAAATGAAAATCACAACTTATGAGCAAGTTCATTCAAAGTTTTGCAAAGAGAAACAAAATCTATTTCTCACTAAAGGAAGATCTCACAAACCAGGCAGACTTATCAAGAAGACAAAAGATTCCAGGGTGATCTAAGGTCTCTTAGGCTTCTAAGCTTCAAGTCACTACAAAGATTGAGTGAAGACCAAACCAAGCATGCAAAAACTTCTAGAAATTCATTTAAAACACAACACCAAAGGAACTTACTTATGAGAGACTTTTGACAGGATATATGCAGATCTGGGTAGAGGATAAAACTAACAAAAAGAGCCTAAACTAAACTGGACGAAAATATTTTAAGATTTTCAAAAATTTTGACAGGGTCCGCAGGCCCCCAGTAGAACCAGGTGCAGTACCACTATGTGCAGTAAAGTAACAGCAGACAGGTCCGCACTATAACTCAAACAGAACGTGCGGTCCTCGTAAAAATTTCTAAAAAATAAAAAATCAATCCAGGACTGACAAACTACCCAATCCCACACACATCAAACAAAAACCAGAAACAAAAATTCAAGTTTCTCGAATCAAAGATAAAGGAAAATTAAACAATCAAATCCCTTCGCCAACGGAGTCGCCAATTTGTTAAGCAGATAAATCGTTCTTGCGGACGAGACCAATTGATATCTAGCAACAAACAAGACAAGCAAATCTACTTTTCTCTAAACATATTATGATTCATTAATAAAAACTAAGAGGTGTTTTAGACCCTACCTTAAGTCCAACGCTAGTTTGTGGCAGCCTTGCTACAATAACTTCAAAGTGTTTCCTTTTAATAACCTGCAAACACAAACAAGCACACATCAAAGAACACCTACATAGCTAATATAATAAATCATGTTCATCATAGTGATCAAGGAGTCTATGTAATAAACCATTAAACAGAGCTCATTGAGAAAAATAAACTTGATTGTATTAACTTTGAAGAAGAAGAACTTTACAACCTTGGTGCCTTGATGCTGTACAAGCTCTTCCCAGGGTCCAAGCCGGAATCTCCTCTACTTTGACAAGACTTACTGTCCTCCCAATGAGATCAAAAGGTATGTAATCTTTCCTCTCAAAATCTCAATAAGGAAGACTAAGTTCGAGCAGCATTTACCCTAAAAAATATTCAGCTTTCAACCTTCCAAGTAACCAGCCCAAAGATTCATTTTATAGTGCAAGGGAAGGAGGTTACAGGTCCACCATTGAAGGGATAGAGTCCTTCTTCAAGGGGATAAGCTCCTCACATCAAGGGGTTAGCTCCTTAAGGAATGGGATGCATGAACCCTCAAGGAGCGAACTTGCCAACACAAGATTCCCTTTAGAAGCTTCCAGAATTGACTCAAAGTGAGTTTTTAAGAATAAACTTGTGCCTTTTTAACTTTTACAGGGGTTCGCACCCATAAATGCAGATACAGAGCGGTCAGGTGCGTAGGGGACACGACCAATGGGTGCGGTACCACAGGTAATGCTAAGAGAAAGTGCAAAACCAGAGTTTTAGATATTTTTAAGGACTTTCTCTCGTTTCGAAAGCTTGATATGCAGAGCTAAGGTTTAAGACTTGCAAAGGAAGTATGTATGAGTGGTGATAGACTCATATTGATTGCGGAAAGTCAAAGTGACAATTTTTGTGCAACACTATTGGAGGAGCCTCGAAGGCCTTGAAACTCCCAAAAATTTAATAATTGTGGCTAAATGACTAGTGTTCCTCCAATGTGCCTTATGGCACCGATTTATTAATTTTTCTTTAATGAAAAGGCTAATGTACATTGGATTATTAGATAGTGTTATGCAGGATTTATGATTGTGGATAGAATTGTCTCCCCTAGGTTTGGTGGCTAACCTAGAAAAACAGAAATACAAAAGACCTAATTTTTTCCTTAAAGTAAGTAGATGAAGGGTGAAACCTACTTGGAATATGTTGTATGTTTCACTCCTTCTTTGGCTTGAATGTTTTAATCCTAGCTCCAGCTGCCAAAATTAGAACCTGCACAACCAGGCAAAAAAATCCAAAAAACTACAAGATCTATGTAGCATCATCTATATACTTCATTCAACAGATCAATATTGTATTTAAATATATGAAATAATGACTTCACGTATAGGAAAACAAAGAACTCTTTGTATTGATATAAACCGAGTGAGTTACAACCATAAATAGGTGTTGATCTTATAGAAGAGCTCCTCCAAGTTTTTGACTTGTCATGCCTTTGTCACAAAGTGTACCTCCAAGCACCCTAAATGCATGAAAAGATGACTCTCACAAAAACAAGATAAGGGTAGAATCACTCTCCAAAATCAGACGCTTTGCATATGGAAGTCTGTAAATATATGGAGTGAGGTAAGTTGGGAGTTATTATTCTTTTACCATTCTTGGGATTGAGATCCACTCTTGATGGGAGGATGAGATCTAAGGATAAGGGATGGAAACTCCAAGGCAAGATAAGATAGGATTCAAAAGTTTTATTTGAGGTAAATGGTTACAAAAGATCCTAGAAGCTTCTAGAAATTGAAGCTTCAGGATTCTCTCTCTTTTCCCCAAATTTCTAGAACCAACGTAGGTGCACAGGGGAGCAACCTATAAATCATCAACACATGCCACATTGGAGCAACCTGTAGGTAAACGTTGTCTAGCAAGAGGCCAAGGTGTGTTGGTCCTAAAACTGGCTCAAATGATGCAGTTTAGGGCAGATACTCTGGGGAATGAGAGAGTCATGCATAGGGATTTGTGCAGTGATGATGTAAAGGGGGAATATGACGTGAATGATCCAGTTCAAAGGCTGATTGATTAGATGAGAAAAAATAGCCTATAACATATGAGTCTAAATTAATCATCAGTGTTAATACTAATTAATCCTTGTGCTAACAATGTACTTGAGTTAGACAAACAATTAGCTAATTGTTTGTGTTTTCCTAGACTATGATTGATCTCATAAGACTTGAATTTACTTAATGTACTCACATTTTTCTTTTGGATACCCTTTAAAAGCATGTATTTGGGCAATGTTTTCTTGGCCAAGAGTTAAGTTCTTCTATGAAAGATAGGCTAGGAAAACTTTGTTCATGACTATCATTAGGCCTTGAAGAAGAGCCTAAACCTCATACTAATTATTAGAGGGAATTCCTAATGCCCAAAAAAATAATTAATGCAATGTTATCATCAAATTGACATAAAAAAAATATTAAGCCTTATTAATTTCAATATCTTCAAATAAAATAATCATATTATATTTATATTTGAAAAAATTAGCTAAATACACTATATGGCACTAATTATTCTTTAATGTGATTGTTCGGTAAATGTAAAATATAAAAACTATAAAAACTATTTCTTTTTTAGACTTTTGAATAGAATTATTAATGTGCAATTCTATTTAAAGCTTTTGAGAAAAAAATCTACCTCTCTATCTTGAATCTTTAGAATATGATTAATAAATCAAAATGCTTTGTAATTTTCAAAGATTTTGAAATATATCTTAAAACTTACACTTATTTTTAGTACGAAACTCAGCAAAAAAAAAAAAAAAAAGGTTAACTTCTGATCTGCCAAACATTCAGATTGATCAAATATCTAAAAATACAGATTTTCATTAAGTGAAAAACTTAAGAAAATATTTTCAATAGACAGAGAATCAAATATAAATCTATGTTAATATTTAGTAAATCTAAAATCACAAATTAATTTTACATAAAAAAATTATATTCATTTTAATTTAATATATAAATATTAATTGTATAAATAAATATATTTTTCATAATTACCATAAAAAAAAATTGATGCACATTATACTATATCATATGGATATCATATATAAAAACATATTTTAACTAATAAAATTTCTTTCCAATAAATCATTAAAACCGAATACTAATGTTGGGATAGATTGTTTTTTTTTTTTTTTACGTTAAGACTAACCTAAGTACCCACGGGGGATTTGAACCGGTGACCTATCGCAAAGAGTGCCTTAACAGCGCACCCATTCACCGTCAATCCAAAACCCCGTGGGCAATGTTGGGATAGATTGTTATCAACTTAAATAAAAAACAATAATTATCTAATAATTTTTTAAATTGAAACCCTGTTAACAATCGCTATGGTTCTCGATGCATGTTTTCTACAACTATATGTGCACACCAATAAATAAATATAATTTTAAAAGTCTATTTATATCAGTTTTTGTTTTCAACATTCTATAGTATGTTGTAATTTTGTCTATCCTCTAAGTGAAAAGTGCTTTTATCCATAGACAGTGTTATCACAATCTTAGTTAATAGTTTTAAGGCACTGACATTTTTAGTGACAACGCAAATTTGTAAAAAATAGTAGAAAAGTGCTAGCAAATAAATATCAGCAATATTATGGATTCGTAAAATAAAAATGCACTAACAACCAAAGTAGTAGTGCAAATCTATAAAATTGGAAAATTAAACTCTACCAGATGGACAATCAGCACTCGAAGGAAATTTTAGGTTTGGAAGGTCAAGATTAAAAGGTGCTAATCGAGCACACATCAGTGGAGGAATGGTAACCGATCAAACAAGCACTAACTAAGCGAAGGGTTGTATGACGTGAATTGGATTTCGTAGGACATGGTTCCGCTACCAAGAGAACAAAGTTTTGGTTATCCTAAAACTCAGATCGAATCCCACTCCTGTTTCTAGTGTAAGTGTTTGACGGTGGAAATTATGGGAAGGAGCGGAAGGTTACATAGAGGAGAACCCAAAAAACCCGACCTTAATATCAGTGGATTGGTCAGCGTTGGGAGAAACTATTTTTTTGGTAATGACGAATAGAAACTTGCAAATGAGATAGTCCCAAAAGGAGAAATTTTATTACAGATACGATATTAAGCATGATGATGACGCACAAGTTCCAGAAAAACTAGGAAGGATATCAGTGATCAAATTTGACCCTAGTTTCTAGCTACGATTCCAGCAAACTAGTATATCCAAAATATTTTGAGTTTAGAATAAGATTATGTATTGTATTCAAATGTATTAGATATGCACTCTTTATTTTTAGAAGTTCGTAATTAATTCCTTACTAAAAATTTGATTGTAGTTTGTAAATTTTCTATAAAGTCAAGGTCTTTGTAATGAACATGGGTTTGGATTTTGGCAGACAAAAGCCTTGTGTATTGTAACCTTTCTTCCATAATTTAATGAAAAATATTTAAAGCAGGAGAATGTGAATTTTTATCCAGAGATTCATGTGTTTATGATTGTAGTCAGTTTTTCCTAGTGTTGCTAATCTTTCAACCTCTCCATTATGTGTCCTCTTCTATATTAGAATGGGATGTCATTGATATAGAATTCATGGTTCATGCTTTATAACTTTGATGTTTGCAATAAGTGTATTCAGTCTGATAGGCTCATGCATAATTCACATTGAGATGCTTTGTTTTAAGCCTTCACTGTTACCTTTTCTTCTTTCATATCTATAAATTGTGAAATCTAGCAATGATGGACTACCATGCCTCTTTGATAGAATGTCCCTATATAGTTTGAAGATTTCGTTAATTTCACTATGAATCAATCGCCTAATGGTATTTATTTTTTCCCATACTCCAACCAACATCAACAACTTTTACATTAAATTGGCCCTAGGGTGTTTAACAGACCTGCTATCATTGTGACCTGGGGTAGTTGGGTTTGAGGAGAGACCCCACTCCAGAGTGAGGGGAAATCTTCAATCCCAATTTGGTTAGAGGTTACCTTAGAGTTTTTCCCCCAAAACTAAGGTTTCCTCTGAGTGATAACATTTTGGTATCGTTTCCAGGGAGTGAAGGTGAAATTTTCCCAGGGAGAATGACAAGTTCTAGATCTGATTGTTGATGGTGAATAATTTTCAGACATAAGCAAGTTGTGTTTGATTCAATTGGTGACTCCATCATCAAAAAATCTAGAGTTAAAAATTTTCATGGTGACTCCACTGTCAAAAGACTCAGTAGCCTGAATATTTTCTTGGTGAACCCACTGCTTCAAGATGGATCACAGATATCTTGTTCAACACCCGATAGTCAATACAGAGTCTCCAGATCTCGTCCTTCTTCTGTACCAATAAAATTGGGCTCCCACACGATGATGACATTGGCCTGATGTGCCCTTTATGCAACAACTCTTGAATCTACCTCTTGATCTCATTGTTCTCCATAAAATAGCATCAATAGATCAGTTTGATGGATAGCAACACACCCAGGGTTAGATCAATGGAGTGCTTGACCTGACAATGCAGAGGTACCCCTATAGGGGAGGCGAAAATGTCTGTGTACTCCTCCACGACCTTGTCCATTTGTTGCTGCTATGCGGAGGATCCCTGTCTAGAAGTTGTAGCTAAAACCTTCTTCTTTCCTTGAGGGTGAATCGTAACAAAAGCAAATTTCCTGGTGTGGGAAACGATCTTACTGCATTGCTTTGCAGTGATCAAAGAGATGGCGGTAGGTGGGGGTACATCTGGTATCTTGTATAACTTATTGCCCAAAGTAATAATCACAAAGAGAGGTCTAGACTCATATACATCATGTTTCTTCCACAAGCATGGTTGTCCTAATAATAAATCACAAACTTCAAGAGGAGAAACATCACACAGTACTTCATTCATGAAGGGTTTGATGTTGTGCCACTCGCTGACATGGAGGTCTCGTCCTTGATGAAGCCACCCGATGGTGTACGATTGTGGATGTGTTGTCATCGGTAGGCCCAACCGCTTCATGACCTCTACTGAAATGAGGTTATTTTGTCTCCCGTTGTCGATAATGAATTGCAGCAGAGAAACCTTCACACACATCTTTGAGTGGAAGAGGCTGTCCCCCTCCTTTAGATCTTCAAGCTCATTCTTCTAGATCTTGGTGGTGGCCATGGTGGCATTGGGCTCCACATCAATGATCTACTTCCCTTTTTCATTCTCCTTATTAGGTTCTAACTCAAAGTCAAAACATGTTTCTAATTCAGAAGCCTTCAGCTTGGCCCAACACTCACTTGTGTTGTGAGTGGAGCTCTTATGGAACTTAGACCATTTTCCCATGTTTTTCTTTGTCTTTGGGGTGTTGTTATTTTCTTGTGGCTTCGGCGGGCTAGCCTATGTCACCCCGCCTTGGATTTGGCCTTTTCTCTGTGGTTTGGGGGCATATTTTCCTTGCTTCAGATTCGCAGATCCAAAGTCTCGCTTATTCTATTTAAAATTTTGATCAATCTTGAAAGTGTATCAATATGACGTGTCGAATGAGGAGATGTCAAGGAACTCCATCTCTTCCTAGATGTACTTGTGCAGGAAGCCACAGTACTTACATACCAAATGCCGCTCAGAATCCCTAATACCCAATTTTGTGAGAGGGTATGGAAAACATTTGTGAACTCACACATCTTGGTCCCTTCCTTGCCATAACGTGGTCCACTTTATGTATTTATCTTAATAGCTCCCAACAGGGTAATATTTTTCCTTGATGGCGTCTCAAAAAGAATCCCAAGTGGGTGTGGCTGAAAACATTGAGGATTCCCCCTCGTCCTTTTATTCATAGCAAGTTTCCCAACAATCCTTGACATGTGGGATGGCTTTGAGAAGTGCAAAAGTAATCTTTTCCCGATTAGAAAAGTCATGAACTAAAAAATATCCTTTCAATAGATTCGACCATTTATCTACGGTGTCTACATCTAGCTAGCCATCAAATATGGGAATGTCAAAGTTAAATTGTACCTTAAAAGGAGCGGCACCTCCAGAGTGGCTGTTGGATGAAGATGCGTTGCCTATGGGTAGTCATCGAAGGATATGGGCAAATTTATCCATCATCGCGTTCCTCTATCGCTCGAGGGCTTCCTCGAGAATTTTTTTGATAGGATTTCCTGCCCCCTCGTCTTTCTTTTCTTCTGCCATAGGAGGTTGTCGGGTTTGAGAGGTTTGTCTTGCAAAGGTTCAACTAGATCGAGCCCTAACTCCTTATACCCTCACCTTGTTGGGGACATGCAAAGAAAAATAGAGAAAGAATAGACCTCTCTAATACCACTGATCTGAACTTAAACATGAACGCAACAAATTACAGATATAACCATAAACAGAGATGCAGCAAAAATAACACTTTATCTCTATTAATATCAGAATACTAAAATATGCTTACAAACAAAATGGAAATAAACTAGCTCGGGTGATGGTAGCTTATCTCTGAGAAGAGATGTGGTGGCTACATGCCTCTGAAGTGTGCTACAATGAGGTTCAAGGGCCTATTTATTATTGAAAAAACAAGGGAAAACCCTAAAGACCCAAAACCCTAATCCCAGGAGATGGAACAACAAGAGTTTGTGGGCCCCGTTGGGTTAGTTGGGCAACCAATTTCCCGAGGTTATAACTTGGTCATATTATCTTTGTTTTGCATGTACAATACCTTGTTGGAAAGGTCTCTTCAAGTACTACATGATTTGTGGCAGGCCCCTACCTATGGCCATGGGCCTATTGCAAACCTCAAAAAAAATATTGTTTAGGGGTCAAAACTACTCCGGAAGTTTAGGACCCGAAAAACTGTTAAAAATAGTAAATGCTGAAATAAACAAGGAAACGTGTGAAACTGACTGGAGGTCTATGTGGAATAGGTGGGTGAACACCAATATCCACCTAGATCAATTGGTGACCCGCATGGCAATGTGCTTGGTTGATGACCCCTTTATCAAGCAACTCTTGGATTTGTTTGTTGATTTATGCATTCCCCATAACTGACATCCTATACATGCTAATGTTTGGAAGAGGACAATCTTGCTGCAATTGGATCTCATGTTGGATTCCTCTTTTAGGAGGCAATCCTTTGGGTTCCTAAAACATCTCATCATAGGTGTTAACAACCTCATATGAATCAAATTTTAACTTTGCATCACATCCTTGGAAGGCTTCATTTTCAACATTTTCTTTTGGTTTAATCATCAAGAGTACAAATTTCTTACTAGCATTAACAATGCTCTTCATTTTTCCATCATTCACAAGTGATAAATTCAACTTCTTTCTATGTGGTCTAACAATGTACTCAAGCCCATCTTTAAACAAGTGATATTTGTTCTCATGGTTATGAAAGATGGCTCTCCTATCATATAGATATGTGCTTCCCAAAACAATACCACAAATGTCAAGCGGAATGACATCAAGCTCTATCTCATCTATAAATTTTGCATTGATGTAAAATCTCAATTTACACCTTTTTGGCACATGCAATTTTGCATTGTCACATATCTAACCTAAAGGATAAGGTTTGGGATGTTGAGTGGTTTCCAAAATCAATTTCTTAACAATGTCTTTTGAAATAAGGTTTGCTTGTGATCCACTATCAAATAATGTATCTATATTGGTATGTTTTGAAATGACTCTAATGTGGAAAAGCTCTATTCTCTCTTTTATTGTTGAGTTTCATTAAGGCTACTTGAAGAACTATTACTTGTAATAGAGTCTTTAGCTTTGAATCACATGGCTATGATCTTTGTTTCATCCTTGGAATTAGATCCTAAATCATGTTGTGTAGTTACAATAGTATTTTATTTCCCTTTGTTGGTAAATTTTTTGGGTCTCATTTCAGGATGAAGTTTCCAACAGTGGTCTTCATCTTGATCTTATTTTGAACAATGTTTACATGTGAGTTTTTCTCCCTCCTTTTTGACTGAAGCATTGTTTTTTCCTTTTCCTTTGAATTTCCCCTTTCCTTTGTTTCCACTCTTAAATTGATTTTTGTTGCCCTCTTGAGGAACATTCTTCCCTCTTGCTTCTAGATGAGTTTCCTGTACACAAACTTCATCTAGTTTTGTAGGGTTAAACATAATAATTGTGTGTCTCAAATAAGTATGCAATCCTCTAATGTATTTGAGTAGAGTATCTTGAGAGCATAAAATATATATACCCAAAATCAAAGATATTTTTCTAAATTCTTGAGTATAGCTTTTCACATTTTGACGTTTAGCTTGCCTAAGTTTTGCCAATCCATAATATAGTTTTTCATGTATGCTAATGGATTATATTTCCTTCTTATTGCAACAACAAAATCATTCCAAGAGGATAAAACCTTCCCATGTTTCTTCATTTTCTCTTGAGTTTTTTCCTCCCACCAAATAAGTGTTGCACATTCCAATATAAGAGAAGCAAGCTGAATTTTGGTCTCATAATCCTTGATTCTTTGTATGTTGCAATACACTTCAATCTAAAAAACCCAATTATCTAATTTCTCAGGATTTACCTCTCCATTGTACATAGGAAATTCAAACTTTATATCAAGTTTTAGCAAAGGAGTTTTACCATGTCCCTTTGGAGAATTTGGAGGTGTTTGTGAAAGGGTTTAAGAATTATAAGAAGATGAGGATGAATATGAGGGTGAGGATGGAGGTGAAGGTGATGGTTTGTCACCATTCCCTCCTTTCCTTTGTGAAGGCTTGTATCCTTTTCTTCCATCTCCTTTTGGAGGCTTTGAGATCTCTCCATACAATCTTGAATTCCTCTCTTCATAAAGAACCATTACAATTTTAGACATCTCAAAGAAAGATTTTCTAAAAGTTCTTTCATCTTCAGACATCCCTTAAGGACCTTCTTCATGTGCCATGACTATTGAAGTTTGAGGTGTGTTTTTTCTCCTTGAAACAATTTGAGATCTTGGCTCCAAAAGTTCTCCTTCTCATCTTTTAAGCTTCAACCTTGTAAGCGTCAAAAAAACACTTGCAAACAAAATCAAACCTTCACAATAACCTTGAGCTATGATACCAAAATGATCTGTAATGTAAACTTGAATGTGATGGTAAAATTGCAAGTAAATTTGTTTATGTATTGTAGGTAATGGATCACTTTGCAAAACACATAAAATTTTGGTTTTAAACTTAGTTAACAACATAAACAGAGAGAATAGACCATATTAGAAACACTTACAACAAAAATTATAAAGTAGTTCACCCCTCTCATGGGCTACATCTCCTAGTCTAGCTTCCAATGTTGGGACTCTTTCATTAAGTGCTCAAACTTTTGTTTACATAGATTTACAATGCTTAGAATGTAATTATTATGCCTCCAATGGCCTGAGAACTGTCAAAAACCCCCAACTGGGTTCTTTTTGCACTTCATTTGGCCAAAATATGAGAAAGTTATGCTTCTCAAAATTCTTTTCCTATTTCCCCAGCTAATTGTCCTACAATTTGACCCAAACCGGGCTTGAGGGCTCCAAACCCGGAACCAACACAATTTCAGCCTACAATCATGCTTGATGGTGCATTTTGTTGAACACTTAAATGCTCAATAACCCCCATTTTTTGAAAATTTGGGTCGTATAGGGGCACCTACCTAAGGGTTGGGGCTAACCGTCCGCCACCATTAGCCAGACCCCAACCAAATTTCACTTGGTCATATCAGTACATAGAACCATGCTTGGTGCTGAAAATTACGTGCGTGCCAAAATTCTGAAAGCGTGTGGTCATGTGTGGGCACATGTGCCTTGGGGCTGGCCCCCGCTCTCCGCACCTTAGGGCTAGGCCCCTCCGCTCAGCTCCACTTGTGTTCTTATTGCGTTGGACCGTGACTTGGGGCTGTGGCTAAGCCCTGGCCCTTGGTCCCGCCCCTTGGTTCTTGTGGGCACAGTGACCATGGTTGGGGCTTAGCCCTAACCTAACCACCAACGAATTTGCACACTATGCTAAATATAATGCGAGAACATGTATTTTTAAGTGATAACGTCACGGTTGTATAAATTTTGAATAATTTAACACATATTCAATGGAGATTATCCTGATCATGTACTATTGCGGAAAACATATATAATACATAAGCTCCTCTACGTTGATCATCAATATAGCAGCATCAATAACAATAAAACATCAAGAGCATTCACACAT